>JAGKTI010002472.1:27924-43081 GCA_018397915.1 Birgus latro
CTGGCTCCAAACCTTCCCTATCCCAATCAAACTCCTCATTCAACAACCGACTATAATGCTCTCTCCATGCATCTTTAATATCCTCACTGTTTACCAGTACCCTTCCCTCATCATTCTTCACACACTGCTCGCCTACAATGTCCCGATTATCTCTCTTCATCTGATTTGCCACCCTAAAAACCATATTTTTCCTTCCTTCATGATTTAGATTATCAAGTAAAAGTCTCTGTGACTCAGACTTCGCCCTGTATACCTCTCTTCTAGCCCTGCGCTTGGCAGCCAAGTACTCCTCCCTGTTACCACCCTTCTTCCATTCCCGGAAAAGCCTTTTCTTCTCCTTAACTGCGGCTTCTACACTCTCATCCCACCACCAAGTTACTTTATGTCTTGGTGGGCCTCTTGTCCAACCGCATACTGCATCGGTAACTCTCAAGAGGTTGTTCTTAAGGGCTCCATATTGTTCATTAACGTCTCTATCTTCGGCTTCCTGTTCAGCCACCACTCTCCTCATCTCACTATAAAAGGCATCCCTTACTGATTGGTTTCTCAGCTTCCATATTTTCCTCCTAGGTACATATGTCCTCCTTCTCATCCTTTGTTCCTTAAGCACCATGTCACAAATCAACAGTTTGTGCTGCTGCACACACTCCTCGCTTCCTATAACTTTAACATCCCTCACTAATGAATGTAAATGACAATCTTGGAAGAAAAATGAGTGGATATTACTCTGAAAACAGGAACACTATTTTGGAAAGATGTGTTGGTTTTGTTGTTGCTCAACCTTGTCCAGTCTGACTGAGCAGACCTATCGACTACAGGTAAGCTACTGCCCCTAGGGGGATGTCCCATAGATTCCCTACACTATTGATGTTGTGCCTTCATCTTATTAGAGCTTGTGCTGTGCAGGTGCTCCATTATGTGTGTTATATTTTATCAACCTGATCTTGTAGGTGGACATGTGTCATCTGTGATTCCACCCAACCCAAATCAAGTTGGTTGTTGAGGAAGGCTGGGTGATTTCCTGCTCTGAGCCTTGCTAGGTGAAGTCAGTCACCTGTATTTAACCCACATCCTCTGGGGGGTTTAAACAGCATGCCATATTTTCTTGGTAAAAATGCTGAAATGTGTCATTTTCATACAATCGTACCATATCTCATAAACCATACTATGATGTACAATCAGTTAACTATCAAAATGCTCAACTATACTTCGTCTTCCGGATGTAAGTTTCTCCAGGTTACTAGGTGGAGTCATTGTGGAACACGGAGGTGAATAATAGAGGTAACTTTTTCCTGCACAGTGAGGCTGCGTTCGGGTGCATGCATTGGCTGCAGTCATGGCTGGTTGCCGTGCTCTGCTCCCTCACACTTCTGCACTTCTTCCCCACACACATTTTCCCAGCTGTGAAGCATGCTTCATTCACTCTGTATGTATGGTGCCTACCTGTTTACCAATTTTCAAGCAAATCCCGAGTGAAATTTGCTTGATGGTATGCAGAAAGTAATAAAGTTACAAATAAATGATGATTGAATAAAAATCACACTTTTTCTGTGATCACCTTTTTTCCCCACCATATTGTGTATTGTTTATAAAGCTTCCAACTTGTTTGCATGCATCGGCCGTGGTAACCTAATGACCGCACTCTGCGCTGCTCAATCACTGGCAGCTTCCCTCATGAAAAACTCTAACATGCTTGCATGCATCAGCCTTGATCACCTAATGGCGGCTCTCCACGCTGCTTAAATACTGGCAACCTCCCTCTTCAGTCCCTTATCCCCAAGTTCACAATATATTATCTCTTCCCAAGTCTATTTCAGTCTGCCTTTTGCAGCCCTACCTGTGACGTTCGCACTTCTCACTCTCTGCATACTTGCCATCCCCGGTCCTCTCTACATGCCCAGACCATCTCAATCTGCTGCTCCTCATCACAATACCAACACATTCCAATCTCATCATCCTCTCAACTCTTCAGTCATTCACCGAGCCGGCCTCGCATTCATGGATGCACTACACATCCACCTAATCATTGTCATTTCTGTATATTTGAGCCTGCGAATATCTTTTTCTTTCACTATCCAGGTCTCACTACCGTACAGCATTACACTCCTAACACATACTGCGTACAAAGATCCCTTAGGATGGAGGGAGAGCCCTCTCAGTGTAAGGAGTAACAACAACTCCCTGAACTTCCTCCAACTGTAGCCCCAGAGCTAGCTCCAGCTCCACCTCCAGGACATAACATGTCACCCAGACAGCAAAACTCTTCCACACACTGAAGACTCATCAGCAAGATCAGTCCTTTCATGCCTGACAATCTCTATATTCACTTCCTGATACACTGCACACACAAAATCAGTATTATCACACAGTCTTCCTTTAATACCGCTACATCTCTTATGCACCTACAAATCATAGTTACTGCACAAGATGGAGTTATTTCCCACACCCTTGTGGCAAACCACACATGACAACTCCTTCTGCTTTGACAGTACTACCGCCAGCCCTGGTTATCATCACTTTTGTTTTATCCACATTTACTCTTAAACACTTGTGCCCCATTCTTTCTTTCCAATCCCAAATCTTTCCTCTACCGTGTTTCTTTTTCTGTAATCACCACCAGTTCATCAGCATATGACATCTCCCTTGGAAGTCTATCTATCTATCTCTATCTGTCTATTGCTAGACACCTTAATCCTGCAAGGCGTGGCCACAAACAAATCGCCTCCATGTCGCCCTGTCCCCTGCCATTTCACTGCCCTTCCCCCAGCTCACACCTCCCCCTCCCTCATATACCTCTCTACTTCATTCCTCCATCTCATTTGGCCTCCCCCCTCCCTCTCCCCACCTCCACCTCACTCACATACACTCTTCTCGTCAGTCTGTCACTCCCCATCCTCTCCACATGGCCAAACCACCTCAATGTGTTTCTCCTAATGCTTCCCATCACATCCACATCCACACCACAATGCTCCTTCACATCCTCATTTGTCAGTCTGTCTCTCCATGTGACTCCACGTGCTCCTCACAAATAACTCATTTCCACTGGTCTCACTCATGGCTTCTGACCCTCCAACAAGGTCCAAGCTTCACTTCCATACATTACAGATGGTATCACAATGAGGGACTTTCAGGTGTCATCTGCTACCTAGCTTGTGAGCCTTAACTCGGTCCTAGACCTGAAAAAGTAACATAACTATTATGACTATTCTATAAGTCTGGATAAACTTACAAGAGTTAGCAACACTGTAGACTATTAAAGTCACTAAAATAGTCGTTGATAAAAAAATATCACACCCTTGAGTGAATGCTTTTGACTGGCTATTTTGCATATGCGTACATTGGCCTTCCATCCAGAAATCCCTAACACACAGTCATTTCATTGTGTTACTGATGAGTTCAGTGCAATTGGCTTTCATATCCAACATTCGTACCATCTTCTTGAGTAAGAATAATGCTTTCTTGAAGCTTGTCATGGCCATAGTTTTCCGAAATTTAATATTTGCCAAATACCACCACTTGACATCTGTTTCCATATGTCCTAGGCAACCATCCCCATGGTGGGAAAAAAATATAGCTCACTTTTCGCTAGCTCCCGGTGAAGGCAGATGTGCGTACGGTTCATTTACTAGACCATTATGGTGCTTAACCAAGGTTTTGAAGTCCGGTATTTGCATGATTCGTGTGATGTACCTTGATTTATGCAATGAGGGAAAAAAAAAATTACAAGTTGGCCTAAAGAGTGTGCTGCTACATGAGCGTGATTAAACTACAGTAAGACCTCACTATAACGGACTAATTGGGGCTCAGGCCAGTCCGAAATATGCGATTTTCTGATAAAAGCGACATCCGGACTTACCCCTGCTAATCCGGACTTTTTCCGATATATCAGACATTAGTCCGGATTGCATCAGTGGTTTTCACCACCATTGCAGTATTGTACTGTGTTATACCTTCACTACATTAATCAGTTGGTATAATAATACTGTACTGTGCACTGAAAAACATGTCTTTTACTTGTCTTATTGTGGTGAACATAGCTGAAGTTATCAGGCAGTCCGGACTGCTTTCTGGCTATATCGGACTTTTTCCGATTTATAGGAGTTTAGTCCGGTAGCTCCTCGAGTCCGATAAAAGCGAATTCCAGTCTACTGAAGTCCGTTTTATCGTGGTTTTATTGTACTTCCTTCGCTCTGTGGAGAAATAATTTTGTTTTATATTCCGACGACTTTGTTCATCTCAGGGAGACTGAACTGGATGATGATACAGCTTCATTAAACCCCTTCAGTATGAATATTCTAAATGGTAAAATCGTTTGGCAGCAAGAATAAAACTACAGTATGTATATCGTCGGACTGAAAAAGTTAGGCTTCTGACATCACTTTCTCGTTCAGAGGCTCAGAGGCTTACCTGATCAGCCTTTGGTACATATTTTATTATTTATTTTACCATCCCTTCCAAAAATTGAAGGAATATACATGTATGGCACTGGGGACTTGGTACAATTTCTATATACAGTATATTACACATTAATATCCTCTTGTACGTAGTTTGGAGGGTGAAGTGCTCCAAAGGGTACAGCAGGGAAGGAAGGTTGCTGGTTCGTTGAAAGCAGTGATAAGAAACAGGGAGGTGAGCATGGAAGTGAAAAAGTTGTTACATGACAGTATTGTGATACCAACTCTGACATATGGAAGTGAAGCTTGGACCCTGTTGGAAGGACAGAAGTCAAGAGTGAGAGCAGTGGAAATGAGTTATTTGAGAGGAGCATGTGGAGTCACATGGAGAGACAGACTAACAAATGAGGAAGTGAAGGAGCGTTGTGGTGTGGTTGAGGACGTGATGGGAAGCGTTAGGAGAAACACGTTAAGGTGGTTTGGGCATGTGGAGAGGATGGAGAGTGAAAGATTGACGAGGAGAGTGTATGTGAGTGAGGTGGAGGGGGCGAGAGGGAGGGGGAGGCCGAGGATGAGATGGAGGGATGGAGTGGAGAGGTATATGAGAGAGGGGGGTGTGAGTTGGGAGCGTGGTAGTGAAATGGCAGGGGACAGAGTGACATGGAGGCGATTTGTTTGTGGCCACCCCGTTCGGGATTGAGGCGTCTGGCAATAGATAGATAGATAGACGTTAAATGATTCAAACTGTCGATATTAAAATATACAGTACATACATTTTGTTGTTTTAGTTTTCATATTTTTAACATTATGGTGGCAGCGTTATACAATTAAAACTCGGCCAGGTAATGTAATTTTGTTATAAATACAAATCAAAGTGGCAAAGTTATAACAAAGTTATAACAATCATCACATCTTCCACATCCATTCTACTACTATCTCTCCCCCATGCTTCAGCATTTCACCACACACTCCATCAATTCCTGGGGCATTCCCCATTTTGGCTTTCTTCATTGCTTCCATGATATCCATCCTATTGATTTCTTCTCTTCTCACATCCCTCCTTCTCCCAGCCATTCCCCAGCCACTTATCCTCGCGTTACTTTCACTCTCTGTGTTCAACAATTCCTTAAAGTGTTCTCTCCATCTGCTTGTTTTTTCTCCCTTCTTCACTAGTAATCTACCATTTTTTTCTTTCACTCCCCGACTAACTTCTTTGCCACCCTGTCTTACTCTACCTCTTCCCAGAACATTTTCTTACATTCCCTCCACTTTACACTCAAATTCCTTCCAACTTCCTCATCCACTCTCTTCTTACTCTCTCTTACTAATCTTTTCACCTCTCTCTTCCTCACTACATATAACTCTCTCTTCTGTCTCTCAACTTCTTCCATGCCCGTTTCTCATCTACTCACTATATGCTTTCTTCTTTTGTGCCACAACCTGTCTCACCTCTTCATTCCACCATGCTGTTCCTTACAGCCCTTTTTGTGTTCTCTTCACCCCACACACCACCTCATGCTGCTCAGATTTCTTTTGTGAATATCTTTCAAACACCTTCCACATCTCTCATCTGCTCTAGTCCATATTTACCCAATAGCTCCTTCACTTCTCTCTTATATTCTGCCCTTTTTTCATCCTCTTTTAACCTTTTCACCCTCCTTGCATATACTACTTCTTCCTGTCCTTCCTTTCTTCTGTTTTTCCAGTTCATTTGGACCTCGATTCTCACCAAGTGGTGGTCAGAAAGTCCACTTCCCCAACCTCTGTATGCTTTGCATCCATTACACACCTCATCCTTTCATCCACACACAAATAATCAATCATTGCCTTCCATTCATTCAGTTCAACACCCACCCTTCTCATCACTCGCCACCACATGTATCTATGGATCATTTTGTGCCTGAAGAGGCTATTGGCTATCACTAACCCCCTCCCACCACAAATGTCAACTAAAGTACTGCCATTATCATCTATCTCAGCAGACACACTGTAGCACGAGTCGAGCAGGGCAGTACTCCCAAGATGGATAGAAGACTGATGACAGGGAGAGCTGGAGCTCCCGTTTCATCAGCCCTCAGGACTTATTCCTGACCATCCTCTTTTGCTGAACTTTTTCAGTGTCTCAGTAACACAGAGAGTAGGCCAGCATGCTCTCCAATACAAGTTTCTCTAACTGTCAACACCAAACTACATGCACAGTACACACTACACTTTCTTTTCAAAAATTGTAAAAAAAATGGTGCACATGAACCATGCCTCGGAGTCCTCGGGGGGGGGACCATAAATGCCCCCACCATCCGCCCCTCTCCCAGTGACGACTCATGGAGCTGCCTGGAACCACTGTCTGACTCACTCCTTCATTTCTGTAACATTCGCGGCCTTTCCTCTAACTTTCGCTCTGTTGAGCACCACCTCTTCTCCTCTAAACCTCCCCTTCTCTTTCTCTCTGAGACTCAGCTGTCTGAGGCAACGGAGAGCAAACCTTTTTCTGTATCCTCCTACTTTCTCTATTCTCATTTCAAAGCCAAAGGTGGCTGTTGCGTATACAGTAAGACCTCACTATAACAGACTAATTGGGGCCCAAGCCAGTCCGAAAATTCCGAATGTCCGATAAAAGTGACATCCGGACTTACCCCTACTAATCCAGACTTTTTCCAATATATCAGACATTAGTCCGGATCGCATCGGTGGTTTTCACCACCATTGCAGTATTGTACTGTGTTATACCTTCACAACATTAATAATCAAATGGTATAATAATACTGTACTGTGCACTGAAAAACATGTCTTTTACTTGTCTTATTGTGGTGAACATAGCTGAAGTGGTCAGGCAGTCCGGACCGCTTTCTGGCTTTATCGGACTTTTTCTGATATACAGTATGTACACAACGATCTATCTTGTTCTCGTGTTCTCGTGTTCCTGAACTTGATTCTTCTGAATTCTCTACTCTCTGGCTTCGGCTCTCCTGTCATTCTCTGACTAAATATATCTATGCTGTTTACTTATCTCCTAATTCTACTATCAAAAATTCTTTGACTATCTTACTTCCACGATGGAACACATTCTATCCATTTCTCCTTTCTCTGAAATCTCTATTCTAGGAGATTTCAATGTTCACCACCACCTTTGGCTCTCCTCTCCTTTCACTGATCCACTTGGTGAACAGGCCTACATATTTTCTATCCTTAATGACCTAGAGCAGCTTGTACAGCACCCTACCCGTATCCCTGACCGCCTTGGAGAGAGTCCCGATATACTTGACCTTTTCCTAACAACTAATCCTTCTGCTTACACTGTTAATCTTTTTTCTCCGTTGGGCTCCTCCGATCATAACCTTATTGTCTTAACCTGTCCTATCGCTCCGGTACAGCCTGTGGACCCTCCAAATAAACGTCGCCTGTGGCACTTTGGAGCTGCAGATTGGGAGGCCCTCAGGCAGTACATCTTTGATTTTCCCTGGAATGATTATTGTTTCCATGGCCAGGAGCCATCTGAGTGTGCCTTGCGCATTACGGAGGTTATTCTCCCGGGCATGAAAGCATACATTCCTTTCTCATATCCTCTGACTAATGCAAGAAAGCCTTGGTTTAATCACGCTTGTTCTAATGCTGTCCGCAGCAAGGAGAGGGCCTATAAAAGGTACCAGAGCCAACCCTCCCCTGAACCACACCTTTTTTTTATATTTCTGCCCGGAATCATGCTAAGTCTGTTCTTCGCTCTGCTAAAAATAATTTCATCCGTGCTAAATGTTCCCAACTCTCCAACTCGAATTCTTCTCACTTCTTCTGGCACCTTGCCAAAAACCTTTCTGACAACTTTACCTCATCATCCTTCCCTCCTCTTTTCTACTCTGATGGCTCTGTAGCTATTTCTTCTGCTGATAAATCAGCTCTCTTTGCTCAGACTTTCTCCTCCACTTCCACCTTAGATGATTCTCATGCTATTCCTCCATCACTTCCCCTCTCTGACTTCCTCATGACTGACATTAAAATTTCTTCAGTTGATGTATTTTCTGCCATCATTGGCCGCAATACTAACAAGGCATATGGGCCTGATGGAGCCCCTCCTGTTGTCCTCAGAAACTGTGCTTCTGTGCTCACACCCTGCCTAGTTAAACTTTTTCGCCATTGTTTATCAACTTGTACCTTTCCTTCTTGCTGGAAGTTTGCTTTCTTTCAGCCAGTCCCAAAGAAGGGTGACCATTCCCAACCCTCTAACTATCGTCCAATTGCTTTAACATCCTGTGTCTCAAAAGTTTTCAAGTCAGTTCTTAACAAAAATTTTAAAGCATCTTTTCCTGTCACAACCTTCCTTCTGATCGTCAGTATGGGTTCTGTCAGGGACGCTCTACTGGTGATCTTCTCATGTACCTTTCAAACTCCTGGTCATCCTCCTTTCGAGACTTTGGCGAAAGCTTTGCAGTTGTACTTGACATCTATCTTTCCATCTGTTCCTTCATCTCTAGCTTCCTTTCTGGTCATTTTATAACCACTGTTGTAGACGGCCATCGTTCGTCTCCTAGACCTGTCAACAGTGGTGTTCCTCAGGGCTCTGCCCTATCACCAACTCTCTTCCTTTTATTCATCAATGACCTTCTAAGCTGTACATCTAGCCCTATCCACTCATATGCTGATGATTTCACCCTTCACCTTTCCATTTGGTTTTCACAATGTCCATCTCAGCAGTTACTTCAACAAAAAAGGGATGAGGCTGTGGCACACCTAATGTCTGACTTGGCTTGTATCTCTGATTGGGGTAAAAATAATCTTGTTATTTTTAATGCACCAAAAACTCAGTTCTTACATTTATCAACCCGACAAAATCTTCCTCAGGATTACCTACTAATATTTAATAATGTCCAGCTCAGTCTTGCATCATCCTTGAACATGCTTGGGGTTTCATTCTCTCGAGATTTGTCTTGGAAAGAACATATTACATCTCTTGTGAAATCTGCTTCCAAGAGATTAGGTGTTAAGCCGATTCTGAACATTTTTTACCCCTGCACAGTTGTTGACCTTGTACACGGGTTTTATTCGCCTGTGTATGGAGTACAACTCTCATGTGTGGGGAGGGTCCCCACATGCAGTTCTTCTCAATTCGGTGGAGTCAAAGGCTTTTCGTCTCATTAACTCTCCTCCTCTTACTGATTCCCTTCAACATTTGTCTCTTCGCCGCACTGTTGCATCTTTATCTCTCTTCTGTCGCTACTTCAACGGTCACTGTTCCCCTGAACTGTCTGCTTGCATCCCTCCACTACTACGACGGGCACGTAGTCCCCGTCTACCAAAAAACTCTCATCCCTTTTCTGTCCAACTCTCTAATCCAAGAGTTAACTGTTACTCCCAGTCCTTCATTAATGCAACTGGTCATCTCTGGACTGTTCCTCTGTCTGTATTCCCTACTTCCTATGATCTCCAGTCTTTCAAACACAGTGTGTCCAGTCATCTAGAAATGAATTTGGCTCTCTTTTGTATTGTTTTTGCTTGTTCTTGAAAGGAACAGTATGTGGGCCCATGGCCTTTGGTTCCTTCTTCCTTACATTAAAAAAAAAAAAAAAAAAAAAACAACTACCCCACCCCCCTTCATATTCCCCCCCCCCAGGAATTGATGAAGTGTGTGGTGAAATACTGAAGCATGGGGGAGAGATAGTAATAGAATGGATGTGGAAGGTGTGCAGATTGGCCTGGGAGAAAGGTAGAGTCCTGGAGGATTGGAAGACAGGTATAATTATTCCTCTGTACAAAGGTAAATGGGAAAAAGAAGTGTATGATAATCATAGGGGCATTTGCCCTCTTAGTGTAATAGGAAAAGTATATGGTAGGATACTTATTGACAGAGTTAGGGAAGTAACAGAGGAATTAGTTGGAGTAGTAACAGAGGAATTAGTTGGAGTATATGGTAGGATACTTATTGATAGAGTTAGGGAAGTAACAGAGGAATTAGTTGGAAGAGGTTGTGTAGACCAGATATTCATTCTTAGGTCTTTTGTGGAAAAGTTTCTAGAGAAGGGAACGAAGTTGTATGCATCCTTCATGGATTTGGAGAAAGCATATGGCAGGGTAGATAGACAAGGATTGTGGAAAGTATTAAGAATATATTGAGTAGATGGGAAGTTGTTGAAGGCAGTGAAGAGTATGTATGAGGGTGCTAAGGCTGCAGTGCATGTGGATGGCAAACTGAGTGAATCTTTCCATTTGAAGGTTGGATTGAAACAAGGATGTGTCATGTCTCCATGGTTGTTCAATCTATACATGGATGGGGTTATAAAAGAGATACAAGGTTGGGCAGTGGTTGTTGGAGCGGCCCTAGTAAGAGAGGCCAGTGTTTGGAAACTCCCTGTACTGTTGTTTGCAGATGATACTGTGTTGTTGAGTGAAGACGAAGGGGAGCTGCAAGACTTGGTAGATGAGTTTGGGAGAGTGTGTAAGAAACGGAATCTAAAGGTGAATGTAGGAAAGAGTAATGTGATGGTCTTCAAGACAAGTGAAGCCAGTGAATGTACAGTGAGATTGGATGGGGAGGATATGGAGAATGTGAGTGCATTTAAGTACTTGAGTAGTGTGATGAATAAGGATGGAAGTCTGGAGGGTGAAGTGCTCGAAAGGGTGCAGCAGGGAAGGAAGGTTGCTGGTTCGTTGAAGGCAGTGATAAGAAACAGGGAAGTGAGCATGGAAGTGAAAAGGTTGTTACATGACAGTATTGTGATACCAACTTTAACATTTGGAAGTGAAGCTTGGACCCTGTTGGAAGGACAGAAGTCAAGAGTGAGAGCAGTGGAAATGAGTTATTTGAGAGGAGCATGTGCAGTCACATAGAGATACAGACTAACAAATGAGGAAGTGAAGGAGCGTTGTGGTGTGGATGTGGACGTGATAGGAAGCGTTAGGAGAAACACGTTATGGTGGTTTGGGCATGTGGAGAGGATGGAGAGTGAAAGACTGATGAGGAGAGTGTATGTGATTGAGGTGGAGGGGGGGAGAGGGAAGGGGAGGCCGAGGATGAGATGGAGGGATGGAGTGGAGAGGTACATGAGAGAAGAGGGTGTGAGTAGGGAGCGGGGTAGTGAAATGGCGGAGGACAGAGCGACATGGAGGCGATTTCTTTGTGGCCACCCCATGTGGGATTGAGGTGTCTGGCAATAGATAGATAGATAGATAGACTTTTTCAGAAAAGAATATTTACAAATAATATATACTCACATTGAGCAGCATGTAGAACCAAACTTCAACCCACGGCTGTTCAAGTCCAAGTGTTACAGATATTTTATGAATGGAGGACACCATTAATATGGTGTATGGATTTTTTTTTTATTTGTTTTTCCTTCCTCTGTTGTTATTAAAAAAAAAAAAATCGCAAAAATAGCTATGGTGTTTCATATTTTTGTGAACATGTGTGTATGTGAGTATAGGCCTATGTGGGTATGCGTGTAAAACTGAATCTACTACTGCTTGTGTTTGTAATGAAAATAATATTAACTGAAAAATATTTCTGAGTAGGTTTATCGTAAATAATACAGTGCAGTGAAAGGTTATATAAATATGAATTAATTCACTGTACTTACTTATTAGAAATGTTGCCTCTGAACTCACACCTAGGCCTATATTTTCTTGACCTTCTGGCCTCTGCTTGGCCCAGGCCATGGTGTATCTTGGCTTTGCCACTGACATTTTCTTGACCACACCAGCATCAAAAATTGGTTTGAAAGAGTCCAAAGTTGACCCAATTTGAGATTCACCAACTGCTGGGTTCAGCCCAGAAAAATCACTTGTAAATTCAGGCATGTGGTTGGGGCATGAGTCACCAAATATGTCAATTACCAGATGTCAGCCACCATCAACTTCTTTCTCTTCAGTATCATCAAATTCATCACTCTCTACCTCTTCACTGGACGAGTCATTGATATCTGAGTCTTGCACCAGTGGCTGATACTCCTCATTACTTGATGAATCGTTAGATTCCTCAAGAATAGTCTATTGCTAGATTCCTCAAGAATAGTCTGTGATTCAGCCATAATTCACACGAGTCACATCCAACACTGATTGTGGCAGCATGCAGTGTTTCTATCCAGCACGCCAGCAATCACGTGACCTCCCATATACAGTATACTGTATTGGGATTGGGGAAAAAAAAAGTGGGTGGAGCTTACTTTATCCTCAGTAACATTTTCTAGCCATTATGAAAGGCTCTAGAATAATAAACGAACCCCTCTGCTGTCTTCTTTGGTTACATTGATATATGGTGACATGAGGGTGTCAAAGTATGTTCGGTCTGGAGGTTGTGACGATGTAAGTGTCATCGTGGCATAGAGGTTAAGGCCTGTCCAGGATGGTGAAACTGGTAGTGCAGACCAAATAGTGGCTGAGCTCATCCCTGTGAAGTTGAAGACAATAATAGCAGAGGAGGGTACTGTCCAAAACTGGTCTTAAACTTTGATGAGTTGGGCCTGGTTTGGAAATGGATATCCAGGAATGCATACGTCAGCAAGGAAGACTGACATGCACCAAGGTTCAATGCAGCCAAGTACTGCATCAGCCTCCTCCTTAGTGTGAATGCAGAGGGGGACCTGAAGCTTAGACCTCTCCTAGATTACCATTGGAAAAAACCACGATCGCTTGCAGGGTCCATGAAGAACCTTGGGGTTATTTGGAAGAGTAAGCTCAGGACCTAGCTGACGTCTGCACTCTGCCGCTTGTATATGGCAGGATACCTGTCCTCTGCCTGCGTGACTATCCCAGCAGGAGCAGCCATGTCATTGTTTCCTCCTGCTTTGATAATGCCCTAAGCCAGTCTGAGGGCATGGAGGACTGGATGAATATCAGAGTGGTTTACCTGCTCCCCAGCACTAGATTGCTGCTCCAGCCAGTGGATCAGGGAGTCACTGCAGCCTTCCCTTCAAAGCCTACTACCTCTCTGCCACACCATGGAGCAGCTGGTTAGGGAGAGTGACTTTGGGGTGAGTGACATAGTGTGGCAGTTTTGGAAGAATTAGAGTATCAAACACATCATTGGCAGCACAGCAGCAGAGTGGAAGGAGGTGCAGCCAAGCACAGCAAATGCTGTCTGGCACAAAGTATTGCCGGAGTGTGTGTGTATGCCTTCACAGGGTTCCCGGCAGTCAAGAACATGTCAAGACATCCTAGTCCTCTCACAGGAGGCAAGATTTGAGGAGGTCAATAAGAATGATGTGCAAGAGGTCCCGGACAGCCACACCAAGCAGCTGCCCATAGATTAGCTCATTGAGCAATGGGAACGGGTGGCAGAGGCACAGGAAGGTGGTGAGGATGGGAGCGAGGATGGGCACCTTCGTGTTCTTGATATAAAAGCCTTGAAGGAGCTCCCTGCAGTAATGGACAAGGGCATTGCATTCATCTGGGACAAGGACTTGAACCCATTGAGGATTGACACATCAACGCATGGCATCGAACAACACTTGAACATGTAGAGGAAGTTCCTGGCAGCTAAGAAAAAGGCAGCACAACAGACCACAATCACCACCACCTTCTCTCCAGCCAGCATGTCTGCTTCATCTTCATGACTGCTTGGCACACCCATACACGACACTGCCACACTTTCCTTCAGCTTCACTGCTACACTTTCCATTCGTCTGACCGCATCACTCTCCTTCGGCCTCAGTGCATCATTCTCCCATGGCCTCACCACATCACTCTCCCCATGTCTCTCCACCTCCACCTGAGGACCAGGAGTGATCATCCACTCCCCTCAGCTGTCCCCCAGCCTCAGAGTGACCCTTGGTAATGACTTGGATCAGCCTAGGCCTGACTTCAGGTCAGTGGCAGAGGTTTTTAGGGGGCTTTTAGTAGTCAAGGGCACTCTCGTGTCCCCCATGAACTCATGTTATATCAGCCTCACCATATAATAAATCTTTAAGCAGTACGTTTTCACTTGACGCAACCCTGTCATATAGGGAGTCGTGACTGTTCTTAAGATTTGGTGTTAAGAGCATCAGTGAAGAATATGAAAGTCTGTGAAGTGCACATAAAGAAAATGAAAAAAGCACTCCTACAACTTTCACCATCACCTTTTCTCAGGCCTCAGTAAGACACTGAGCCAGCCCTGGTGGTGGCAGGGTGACACAAGGGTGGTTCAACCTCAGTGAGCTAGACAGTGTTCATATTATATACTGTACTGTAGAGTTGTGATATAAGACAGGAGATAGTAACAATGTTACAGTAACACAAGCATTTAATTTCTCCCGTATTATTTAATACAGCAGACCCTCCCTATAACAGGACTAATTGCGAGGAAGCCTGGGCCAATAAATCTGATAATCCATTATATCCAATGGTCCCTCCCTGAGGTGGGATTTCAAGCACCTGCTTGAAAATGAATGAGAATAATACCACATTCTCAGGCCTCAGTTAGACAGTGAGCCAGCCCTGGTGGTGGCGAAGTGACTTATGGGTGGTTCAACCTCAGTGAGCTGGACAGTGTTCATATTACAGTATATACTGTACAGTAGAGTTGTGATATAAGACAGGGGATACTAACACTCTTACAATAACACGAGGATTTAATTTCTCCATTATTATTTAATGCAATAGACCCTCCCTCTAATGAGATTAATTGGGAGGAAGCCTGGTCCGAGGTCCTCCACTGAGGTGGGATTTCAAGCACCTGTTTGAAAATGAAGTACAGTAGTACAATACCATATTCTAGTACCAAAAATGAAACCCATATCCATTTTACAGTTATATCAGCATATGCTCCGCAGGTAGGATTGGATGACGCAGAGAAGGATAGA
>JAGKTI010002472.1:53082-66675 GCA_018397915.1 Birgus latro
GACATGGAAATCATCTTTTCTCACATTTTATGCACTAAATTATTGGATACAAAGCATCAAATACAGTAAATGACGTTATAAATCAATAGTGTGCCATAACATAGAAACAGCAATTAGTTATGCGGGAAAACAAAGTCGGTGTGTTTAGGTATCCAATTTGCAGATGGTTGCATTTATTTACAACCTGTGCATTGTGCTTTTGTTGCTTGCTGTTAAGGATCTGTGACCTAAGCCCTCCTATATGCCTCACGTCCTATACTGGCCTATTTGAGCCTTATTATTGTGTTGACTGTCATTGTGTCTAGAAGCATTTTTTTCTCACTCCACTTTTCATCCCAGAATTCTGACCATACAGTTCCGAACTAACTTAGTTACGATTCTTGTGTGCCCAAAAAGTGGTCCCTCTTGCAGTGCAGGTGCTAAGGACACAAGAAGAGCATTTACTTTTGAGGAATGTTGGATAAAATAGTGCATGATGTTGCAGCTTAATACAAATGAGTAGAGAGTTGTATTCATAGTCTCAAAAATGGGTTGTCTGTGTTTACAATAAAGGCATGCTCATTGTTAGAAAGTAATAAAAACTTTAAAGAGATTCATGATGAGAGAAAAGTAAAATTCATGAAAATGTACAGTATGGTGGGATGAAGAGGTTTAAAGAGCAGTGGACCAAAAGAAGAAAAAATGGCTAGAGTGGGTGCAGGGAAGGGACTCAGGTGAAAGAGAGTAAATTGAGAGTAAAAAGCATTCAAAGAGACTAGTAAAGAGGAAAAATAAAAAGGTAAATGATCTTGGATTACTCTAAAAACAGGAAATTGTTTTGAAAAGAGGTGTAGAAATTTTGAAGTGAGAGTGGAAAGAATTGTGAAGTGAAAGAACACTAACCAGTAGAAGTGAAGAATATTTCAAAAGCCTGATGAATGGGAATGGTGATAGCAGAGTGGCTGTAAACATGAATGGCTTTGACGGTTTGCAGAAAAGGAATGTAGTGCCAGGAAATGTAGAAGTGAAAAATGTGAGGCAGTTGAAGAATGGGAAAGCAGCGAGGGTTGATGAGATTTGTGCAGAGATGATTAAGTGTACCATGGTAGAGAGAGTGGAATGAAGTGTTTGCTTGAGATATGTAAGAAGGCATGGATGAGTAATACTGTATCAGCAGAGTGGAAAATGGTTGTGATTCCACTTTTGTTTAGAATTAGTGATGAGCTAAGCAAGTGCAAAAATTATCATAGGACAGGTCTCTTGAGCTTCACAGGAAAGGTATTTGGGAGAATCATTATTACAGATGGTTAGGGATTTATGAGAATGCCTGATGAATGACAAACAGGGTGACTTTTGGAGTGGTATCAATGAGACGATTGTGGCAGAGACATGTGAGAAGGTCCATATACATTTTATGAATCTGGAAAAAGTGTATGATAAAGTAAACAGAGAAGGACTGTGGAGGGTTTTGCACATGTATGGTGTAGATGGTAAACTGATGAGTGCCATGAACCCGCCAAGTTCCGACCGGTTGTTTACCCAGCCTGCCCCCAGATCCCGACCGATTTTCGACTTTTTGTTTTTTGGCTGAAACCTCCGCTTTTGATGAGAAACATCAAAAATTCATAGAGAAATCACTCTCCTGAGCTTAAAAATGTTGATACAGGTATCATTCAATCTTACATTTTCCTTCTTTTTCAGAGTACCTGGTAAAGAAAACGAACTATTGTAGGGTTAACTAATTCAAGCCACTTCAAATTACTATCTATCTATCTATCTATTGCCAGACACCATATTTATTTATTTGGTACGAATTTATGTGTAGTACAAGTCTATATGGGTTTTCACACAATAATATAGGCGATAAAAGCATTGTTCACACACCCAAAACCCCAGTATATGACACCTTCCTTTACGATATTACCACCTCATCACTTCTGTTTGTTTCTACCTCTAGCTTATTTGTTTCTTTGTCCTCCACCTCAGGTATCACTTTCACCATGAATTTCATCATTGGAGAGACAGTGGGGCAACATACCTTTACTGGCCAGGTTACTGCTAACAGGTGAATTGCCCAGTGTGGGGGGGAGGGGGGGTTAGGTGGGGCCAGGCAGTATCTCCATTTGACAGCAGGTAGAGAAGGGTCTCCCACATATGCCTACCAAAAATCACCCGCGAATGTTGAAAAAATGTGCACACAATGGACCTTGCAATTGAGTGGATCTGTCCGTGGAAAAAGTAGTGACATGCATCATACGTCGGTGGGACTCGGTGGGTTAACAGCTTTTATGTGCAGGATATGAAAGGGTAGGTGGCCACGTAGCTAAGTGAATAGTTCAAGATCAGTGTTGGCATGAGACAAGGGTGTGTGATGTCTCCACAGTTCAATATATTAATGGGTGGTGTTATGAGTAAAAACATAAGTAATGGAGAGAGGGATGACAGTGAATATGAATGGTGAAGGATGGAGTGTCACAAATTGATGTATGAAGTACTGCTTTCAAATAGCAGACAAGAGCTTGGTAGACTACAGTGGAGCCCCTCAGGTAGTGTTTTTTGGGGAAGTGAATCCATGGATAGCGACAGGAATGAAACTATCTCATAGCGATTAATGCTGGACAGTTAGCGAAAATCCGCTAGGCATTTAACACGTAGCGAGCTGGTAACACTGATAGTGAGTGCGAGTCTGTCGTCATTCACACACACCACAAAGCCAGCAGAAGACGGGCTGTGTGTACTGGGCATTCCCCAGGCCCTGTCTTCCCCCTTACTGTTATTTTAATCAGCCAACACCCCACTGACCGGGCTAATGTATGGCCCGGCCTTCACTATAGGTGAAGGAAATCTTTAAACTAACCAACTATCGTCATTCATTTCATTGACCCATGTGGAGTGAAAGTACGTATCTTAAGCTTTTCTTATAACTAATCTTCAACTATCTCTCTCCTACCAAATTTACAGTTTAAAATTTTTCCTTTACCTTTACTTTTCTCTTGGGGGAATGCCGGTATCTAGGTGATACTGACGGGTGGAAGGTGAACCTCCCCACAGTTACCCCAAGAAGAAGAAGAAGATTGTTTGTTTATCCATAAACCGCGCATTCATTCGACTTGTCACAGTCTCTCGCCATTGTTAAAGTTTTTTGTGACCTTCCATTTATTGTCTGGCTACTGAGTGTTCTAATATCATGGCTTCAACTTCGGGGGCTGGCCCAAGTGGTGGTGGTGGCCCAGGCAAAAAACAGAAAGTGCTGGTAATGTAAAAGTGACCGAAAAAGCCAGACAATACATGCATGGCAAGCCAAAGAAACAATACTGCATGGAGGAAATGAAAAAGATGATTTTTTGAATATGTAGTATACGTTTATCTTATTACAGTACTGAAGAAATGTGATGTGATACTGATGGGTGATGGAGGAAATTAGGGGTATAACTGAAGGAGTCCAGGACTGTATTAATTTTTTTAGGTAAGAAGTTTGCCCCTCGGGTAGCGATTTCATGGATAGCGGCCATTTTGGTGGACTAATGAGGTCGCTATCCAATGGGTCCCACTGTAGTCAGAATTTTCTAAATGTTTGTGAGCACTGTCCCTTGAAAGTAAATATAGATAAAAATTGTGGTGGTTGTTGAGAGAGAAGTTACTTCCACTGTGATGTTATGGTGAATGGAGATTTGAATTAGCAAGAGTTTAAGTACCTGGGCACAGTGATGGAAAAGAGAAGTAATTATGCTAAAGAAATGAAAAGTAGACTGGCACAGGGAAGGGAAGGGGTTGTTGGTATGAAGGCCTTGATAAGAAGCAGAGATCTGAGTGTGGGAGCTGCTAGAGGCTTGCATGAAGGACTTGAGTACCTTCTTTAACATACGTATGTGAGACTCTGGTGTGGCATGAAAACGAAAAATGAAAAGTAAGAGCAGTGGCAATGGAACTGTTGAGGAATATGTTCAGTGCAGAGAGCAGATAGCATAAGGAAAAATGTGATTCATGAAAGATGCAGAGTAAGGAAATCTGTGGACACCAGGGTAGTAGCAGTAGTAGTATTAGTAGTTGCTCCCTAGGCAGTCTGGCCGAACAGCCCCGAGTCCCAAAGGAAGGCCATGGCCGAGACAGGGCTTTCCCACTGAGCTCTCAAGGAGTGTAAGTTGTGTTGTTGGAGTAGACGATTGTGTGCAGTGCAGTCTTCCATGATGTGCTTAATAGTATGGGGTGCGGGTGCTGTGTTACATCCTGGACAGGTGTCAGCGACGGAGTCATCCAGCCTCTTCTGATAACTCAAGAGGGCTGGATGATGCCCACATCTCAGCCTGCCCAGGTGGACCCTGTCCTTACGGGGGAGATAGCATTCAGAAGGATCGATATCAGGAGGCCGTGCATGCAGCTGTATGTTGTCTTTCAGTGACTGAATGGAACGGCGAGTGATTTGAGTATGAATATGCTTCCGGAAGCTGGTCTGAGGCAGGCAGGGGGGAAGAGATGATAGTATTTGTGTATGATATCGTGTGCTGGGTGTTGTTTTGATGTTCCTTGGTATGTGTGTGGATGTGCTGCCATGTAGTGTAGTGGATGTTGTGGGTTTGTGGAGGCTGCAGCGAGAATTTGGGTGCCTCTCATGTCTAGATAGTCCTTGACTTTGAGGACTTTGGTTTCTTGGTGTAGGTGGTCTGTAGGTGTAGTAGCGGAGCAGCCTGTGATTATTTTTAAGGCCTTGTTTTGTATGGTCTGAAGAGTGTTATAGTGTGTTTTAGTGAGGTTAGGAGCCCAAGCAGGGCTTGCATACTTCATCACTGAATGTGTATATTGTTTGCATACTGTGGTGGTGGTTTCTTTGTTGTTTCCAGATGCTGTATGGGCAAGTGACTTCAAGGCATTGAGTCTAGATGTTAATTTATTTTTGATGTTTGTGATGTGTTGTTTAAATGACATTGATGTATTGTATGTTACACCAAGGATTTTGGTGTGTGTGTGTGTGTATCTGTGTGGTAGGGGAGTGTTGTCTGTGGTGAGGTGTGGAATGTGACTGTGTTCTACTGTCCAGTTTGTGAGAAGGGTCACTGTAGATTTGGCTGGTGCTATTTTGAGTCTGTTGGTGGTGAACCTTTCATGTAGTGTGTTGAGGTAAGGTTGGAGGATTTGTGTGGCTGTGTTTGCATTTTAGTGTGTGCATGTAAGTGTTATGTCATCTGCATAGGAAGCTGTGTGTATTTGTTGTGTGTGGTGTGTGGGTATGTCATGCATGTATAGGTTGAAGAGTGTAGGAGACAAGACGGATCCTTGGGGGACACCATTTGTAAAGTTTCTGATGTTCGAGGACTGACCAGCAAAAGCTACATGTGCATATCTCCCTGCTAAGTAGTCTGCCAGCCATCTTTTTGTGTTATTGTGCATGTTTGTGTAGAATATTTTGTTTGTGAGGTTGTGGCGGGGTATGGAATCAAAAGTTTTACTAATGTCTAGTGTGACAAGGAGTGTTCTATGTGGTGCCCTAGCTGAATTCATGCCATCAGAAACTCTCGGTGTGAGGTCTGTAAGAAGAGTGTTTGTGGAGTGTAGTGGCCTAAAACATGTTGTGATGGGGCTAGTGGGGTGTGAGGTGTAACTAGTTGTAGTACACCAGTCTTTCAGTGACTCTGGAGAGGGTGCAGAGGAGTGTGATGGGGCAGTGTGAGGAAGGTAATGTGGGGTCTTTGTTGGGTTTGGGGATAGTGATGATAATGCCATGCTTCCAGATGTTGTGTATTATGTTGTGTGAGTAGCTGTTGTTTGATATGTTGGTGAGTGCTTGTATGCCTTGTGGTCCAATGTGTTTAAGGTGTATGTTGCTTATGTTGTCTGGTCCACAGGCAGATGAGTGCTTGAGGTTGCTGATGATGTGCTTCGTCTGGTTGTAAGAGAAAGGTGCGAAGTCTGGGTCTGTTGGGAACTGTCTCTTACATCGGATGATACGTCGGTCGTCACGATGAGGGTTTAGATGGCTGACATGTGAAAAGTGATTGATGAGAGTGTTTGCTTGTTTTTTGTTTGAAGGAATGGTGTCTGTTGTGATGACAGCGTGTGATTGTGTAGTGTTGCTGTTGGAGAGTGTGATGCTGTTTAGTGTTTTGTAGAGTTTGCTGGTGTTTATTTAGTGATCAAGTGTTTGGAGATAATTATTCCAATTTAGTGTTTGCTGTTCTGATATTTTATTGTTTATTTGAGTGTTGAGCTCTTATATTTGTTTTATGGTGTCATGCGTATGTAGTGTTCGGGTGTGTCGTAGTGTGTCCTGTTGTCTTATGAGGCCTTGAATTTCTGGTGTGAAATTGGGGTTGTCTTTTTCTGTTGCCTCTGGGGACGTGTCCTTTGTTTGCATTTTGTATAATTGTATTGAAAGTGTGACAGCGGTTTTGATGTTTGTGATGGATGTACTATTTAATATTTCAAAGTGTTGTTCTGTTTCAGTTGCGAAGGCCTCCCAGTTGGCTGTCTTATAATTAGTGGAAGTGTGTCTGTGGCCAGCTAGGGTGATTCTGGTTTTGGTAGTGATGATGATCGAGAGGTGGTCTGAGCCCTTGGCTGTGACTACTCTCCAGGAAGTTGTAGGGGTGAGGCTTGGGGAACAGAGGGTGATGTCTGGGGATGATTGGAGGAAGAGGGCTTGGTGTGGGATATGGGTATGAAGATTGGGATGATTGAGTATGAAAAGAGGACACCAGAGTTGAAGAGTATACTTAGTTAGTATGGGCTTGTGGAGAGAATGGGTGAATAGATTGGTGAAAAGGGTATATCTGAGCAAATATTAAAGTGGGAGAAAGTGTGGTAGGCCATGAAGAAGGTGGATAAATATGGTAAATGACTGTGTGAGAAAGAGAAGTATTGGATATAACAGAGCTAGGGAAGTGACTGAGTTGTCTGGATGAAATTCGTGCAGAGGAGTGTATGACTAAAGTTTGGTGCCCCATTTTAACTTGACTGTTGTCAGAATGACTCTGTCAGATAGGTGATTGTGACTAATTAGGAGGAGCCAGGATACCTGGGGCTTAGAAGGTGAGTTAATGGCAGCATGATTCATCCCGTTGGGCAAATTATGGTTAGCAGTCTCATTCTATGATTTATTTTCCCTACCTCATCCCAGAAAAGGGGGTTTAGATGATGATGAGAGTGATGATCAATGTTTGGTACATTTAAGGCCCATTTTGGAAGGTTAGGGCAGGTTAGAGAGGTCATTAGGTATGGATACAGGGAAAAGTGCACCCCCCTCTCCTTATTTTTTCCTCTCTCCATAATATTCTTTTATTCATATAATATAGAATATAAGAAACTGACAGTATATGTATGGATGAGGTGTTGAGAGAAGTAAAAACACAAGTAATGGAGAGGGGGATGGAGCTGGTAATGATTGGTGATGGTTGGAATATCTCAAAGTTGTTGCATGCTGATGATGCACTTCTGCTTTCAGATACCGGACAAGAACTTGTTAGACTAGAGCAGAGTTTTGCTGATGTCTGTGAGTGTTGTGCCTTGAGAGTAAATGTAGAAAAGAGTAAAGTGATTGTTATTGAGAGAGAAGGTGACTACAAGTTCGATGTTACAGTGAATGGAGAGAGACTAGATTTGGCGAGAGAGTTCAAATACTTGGGTACCGTGACAGAAAAGAGAGGAAAATGTGCAAAAGAAGTGGAAAGTAGAGTGACACAAGGAAGTAAAGTAGCTGGTGCAATGAAGGCCTTGATAAGAAACAGACGCTTGAGTGTTGCAGCTGCACAAGGCTTACATGAAGGAGTGTTAGTGCCAAGTTTAACATTTGGATGTGAGACTGTGGTGTAACATGGAAATGAAAAGTCAAGAGTGATAGTAGTGGAGATGGGACTGCTGAGGAATGTATGTGGAATACACAGGGTGGATAGGGTACGAAATAATGTGATTCGTGAAAGATGTGGAGTGAGGAAGGCTGTAGACACCAGAATCGAGGAGAGTGTACTGAGATGGTATGGTCATGTGGAGAGAATGGATAACAATAGAATAGTGAAAAAGGTATATCTGAGCAAATCTGAAGGAGGGTGGAGGCGAGGTAGGCCAAGAAGGTGGGGGGATTTGGCGGATGAGTGTGTTTGGAAGTCGGTGAGGCTAGGGGACTGACAAGAGATCGAGCTGGCTGGATGAATATTGTGAGAAGTGCATGATCAAGGATTTGGCACCCCATTTTAACGTGGCAGCATCCACATTGACTCTATCAGATACGTTTATGTAAATGGAGATGGGACTGCTGAGGAATGTATGTGGAGTACAGAGAGTGGATAGGATACAAAATAATGTGATTCGTGAAAGATGTGGAGTGAGGAAGGCTGTGGACACCAGAATCGAGGAGAGTGTATTGAGATGGTATGGTCATGTGGAGAGAATGGAGAACAATGGAGTGGTGAAAAAGGTATATCTGAGCAAATTGGAAGGAGGGAGGAGGTGAGGTAGGCCATCGGTAGAGAGTTGGCTTGCGGTCCCGTGGGACCCAGGTTCGAGTCCTCGCTGGTGCAGGGAACAGTTTAAGGATTTGAATTTCATTAAATGAGGCTTTACTGATCTAGCAGAAGACCCGCCGACATGTCGTAAAAATGACCCCGCTAATACCAATACACCAGTCCTGTATGAGACAGCCCTAGCATGTATTCAATATGGACGGTGGGTGTTAAGCGCCGAAGTGGTGACATGTAGATTGTAGGAGGACGACTGGGCCTTGATAGCAGGCTGTAAAGCCTATGCCCAGAGTCGGACACATAAAAAAAGAAAAAAAAAAAAAGGAGAAGGTGGAGGGATATGGCTGATGAGTGTGTGAGGAAGAGAGGTTTGGAAGTCGGTGAGGCTAGGGGACTGACAAGAGATCGAGCTGGCTGGATGGATATTGTGAGGAGAAGTGCATGATCAGGGATTTGGCACCCCATTTTAACGTGGCTGCGTCCGGATTGACTCAGATATGTTTATGTAAAACTACAGAACGTGGTGAATGTTTTTGGCGTATCAGATAGAGGCAGGATTGCGGGGTCTTGAATGGTGATCGAATGGAAGCGTGACCCATTGGACTGGGTAAATTTGGGCTGTCTGGACATTGCTTCTCCTCACCCTGCCCTCGGGTGGGAAAGGCAATCCAGGTGATGATGATGATGATATAGATAATCACTCTGTGATTGTTTTCATTATAGGTCTAGTAAGTTAAACAATTTTTGGCTGTCTGTAGGCCAATTTGAAAGTAGCTATTTGTAAGTAGCTATTTGTATGTAATGCATACTGTTCCCTCTGTATTTGACTCCATATCCTCACAGTTGAGTAAACCTTAACCATGCCCTTACCACTGAAATTACCATTTTGGGTGATTTTAACTCTCATAATGTTGAATGATTATTGCATTCTGTCAGGACTGACGATGCTGGTCTAGAGTCAAAGCTGTTTGCAGAATTGTTTAATCTCATGCAGTTGGTAAAGCAGCCAACCAGAATACCAGATAATCCTGACCAGATAATCCTGACAAATAATCCAGATCAATACAGGATAGAAGTACTGTCACCACTTGGATCCTCTGACCACAGTCTCATCAAAGCCTCATTAATTAGCCCCCCCAAACCTCCCTGTTCTGAACCTGTCATGGTGACCAGATGGCACTGTGATAGGGCAAACTGGGAAGGATTTAGAAATTATCTTGCTGACACTTCATGGCAGCCTTTTTTCTCAAGTGATGTCAGTTCTACCCAGTCCCACAATAATGACTTAATACTAATTGGTATGAATTTATTAATACCAAGTCAACAGTTCACTAAAAGATCAAACTCTCCAAAATGGTTTGATAGCAACTGTGCCAGAGGAACAGCCCAGAAGTCATTAGCTTATAACTCTTACTTAAAATAAAAAAACATCTGAATCACTCTGTCAGTTTAAAATTGCCAGAAACTGCAAAAGCTGTAATAAATATTGATAAATCAAACTTTCTTCAAAGTCAAGCATCAGAACTACTTAACAACCCTAATGACAACAGAATATTCTGGTCAACTTTCAGTTCACTGAATAATATCTTTAACAAGTCATCCATTCCTCCACTAAAATCTTCAGATGGCAACATTACAAATGACCAGCATGGGAAAGCAAATATCTTTGCCAGTTCATTTGCCGGAAATTGTACCATAGAGGAAGTCAGCCAGAACGTCCCAGTACTAGAACTTGACTTTCCCGAAATTGTCACACATAAAATACAGACAAGATATGTAAAATCCATCCTAGACAATTTACCAACCAACAAAGCTCCAGGCCCAGATGGATTTCCTCCAGTTGTTTTGAAAAAGTGTTTCCCAGAACTTGCCTCTGTTCTAGCTAAATTATTCAAACCATGCATACATACTTCTTCATTCCCTAATTCATGGAAAGAAGCCAATATCCATCCAGTTCCAAAGAAAGGAAGTTCATCTGACCCCTCTGATTAAAGACAAGTAGCTGTCACATCTCCTCTTGTTAAGTACACTCAACCCCCTGCTATCGCGCCTAATTGGTTACAGTAAACCTGCGTGATAGCTGATTTCGCGATAGCTGAACTGGAGAATCAATGGGAAAATTTCTAACTGGTTTTTTGGTGGCCCATTTCCCTAACTTTTAACCACTTTATGCCTACAATTTCCAGCCAGTCTCTCTTCCAGCATGAAATAAAGAATTATTATATTAATAATAGGAGGAGGCTGTAGCACGGGCCGAACAGGGTAGTACTCCCGAGGGGAATACTGGTGGAATGGGAATACTGGTGATAGGGAGAGCTGGAGCTCCTGTTTCAATAGTTACCTAACCATCCCCCTTTGCTGACCTTTTCAGTGTGACAGTAACATGGAGAGTAGACCAGCATACTCTCCCAAACATTTCCTCTAACTATCCTATGCACTACACCACATGCACTTTACATATTACACAACGTATCCCACTACGTTACAGGGGTTGACGCCAACAAGGGCATGCGGCCAGAAAACTTTGCCCCTGCTACCTAGTGGCGGACTTTTGGGGGAGGCTTGACTGGGGTTCCGCCGGCATAGATCATGGGTCCAGGACGAGATGGGGCTCGACTGGGGTTCCGCCGGCATAGATCATGGGTCCGGGACGAGATGGGGCTCGAACCTGTGCTAGAGGGTACAGGGCATTGCGGTTCCCAGGCTGCCACTTCCGCTCAATAGAGAGGGGCCCGAACCTGGGAGTAGCGCCCGGGAGGCTGCCCTATCATTGGGTGTATAATGGCGGGGCAGTTGCAGTGCCAAGCCGCGCTTGGAGGGTGTCCCTGCAGGTGTCCTGGCAGGGTGCCCCGAGGCCACTACCACAGTCACTGGTAAGCTGGTGGGCTGGGGGTCCCAGATCCATTGCCTGGACCTGGGTCTGTGCAATGGGTCGGGCCTTTGGAATGTTTACCCCCCTTTATCTTACCGACTATGACTATGAACAAAAACAAGCACCAAAGCAAGCCTGAGGACAGCAAATCACCCAGGGGGTTTAGGGTGGGTTCGTGGAATGTGGATAGTTTGAGAGGAAGAGCAGGGGAAGTTGTTGAGGCATTCAGTAGGAGGTGGGTCGATGTGGCATGTTTGCATGAAGTCTGGTACAGGGGTGGATCACCCAGAAAGATTGCTGGGAAGGATTGCTACTATAAGTTGTTTTGGCAGGGAGGAACTGACGGATATGGGGGTGTGGGTGTGTTGGTTGCAGAGAAATGGGTGGAATATGTCATGAATGTTATGAGAGTAAGTGATAGGATATTAGTAGTGAAAATTTTGGTCGGGCAGAGGTTGGTTTCAGTTATATCGGCATATGCTCCACAGGTGGGATTGGATGACGCAGAGAAGGATAGATTTTGGGATGATTTAATACGTGTAGTGAGTGGTATGGGTGATGATGAGGTAGTGGTTCTGGGAGGGGATTTAAATGGTCATGTGGGTGAAGCAGCTCAAGGTTATGAAGGAGTCCATGGAGGATGTGCGTATGGTGTGAGGAATGCGGTAGGGGAAAGAATACTCGAGTTTGGGGAGGCTATGGACATGATTGTGTGCAACACACATTTTAGGAAAAGAATCAGCCGGTTGATTACGTATGAGTCCGGGGGAATTAGTAGTCAGATAGATTATTTTCTGGTCAGGAGGGTTGATAGGAGATTATTGAGGGATGTTAAAGTTATAGGAAGCGAGGAGTGTGTGCAGCAGCACAAATTGTTGATTTGTGACATGGCGCTTAAGGATCGAGTGATGAGAAGGAGGACATATGTACCTAGGAGGAAAACATGGAAGCTGGGAAACCAATCAGTAAGGGATGCCTTTTATAGTGAGATGAGGAGAGTGGTGGCTGAACAGGAAGCCATAGATAGAGGCGTTAATGAACAGTATAGAGCCCTTAAGAACAACCTCTTGAGAGTTACTGATACAATATGCAGTTGGACAAGAGGCCCACCAAGTCATAAAGTAACTTGGTGGTGGGATGAGGGTGTAGAAGCTGCAGTTAAGGAGAAAAGAAGGCTTTTCCGGGAATGGAAGAATGGTGGTAACAGGGAGGAGTACTTGGCTGCCAAGCGCAGGGCTAGAAGAGAGGTATACAGGGCGAAGTCTGAGTCACAGAGACTTTTACTTGATAATCTAAATCATGGAGAAAGGAAAAATATGATTTTTAGGGTGGCAAATCAGGTGAAGAGGGATAATCGGGACATTGTAGGTGAGCAGTGTGTGAAGAATGATGATGGAAGGGTGGTGGTGAGCAGTGAGGATATTAAAGATGCATGGAGAGAGCATTATAGCAGATTGTTGAATGAGGAGTTTGATTGGGATAGAGAAGGTTTGGAGCCCACTGATCCAGTGTTTGGCCCTTGTCCTTTGATTGATGCTGCTACTGTGAGTGAGGCAATAGGCAGGATGCGAGTGGGGAAGGCGGCAGGTGTGTCTGGGTTGACTGCCGAAATGTTGAAGGCCTCAGGAGATACTGGGGTGAGGTTAGTCACTGACCTGATAAATAGGATTATATATGAGTGTGTTGTCCCAGATGATTGGCTGAGGAGTGTAATTGTAAATGTGTACAAAGGAAAGGGTGATGCCCGGGAAAGGGGAAATTACAGAGGTATAAAGCTTTTAGATCAGATAATGAAATTAATGGAGAGAGTTCTAGAAGGTATGATTAGAGAAAGAGTGAATATAGATGAGATGCACTTTGGGTTTATGCCAGGCAGGGGGACCACTGATGCCATATTCATTGTTCGACAGCTTCAGGAAAAGTATATTGGAAAGAAAAGGGAATTGTATTTTGTTTTTGTTGATTTGGAAAAGGCCTTTGACAGAGTCCCTAGAGAGGTGGTGAAGTGGGCAGTGAGAAAGCTAGGGTTGGAAGAGTGGCTGGTTAGGGTGGTGATGGTCATGTACATGGGTGCTCGCACCCAGATAAGAGTGAATGGAGCTTTGAGTGATGAGTTTTCCGTGAATGTTGGTGTGCATCAGGGGTCAGTTTTGAGTCCCTTGTTGTTTATCATGGTGCTTGAAGCCCTCTTATGTGACTTCAGAGATGGACTCCCATAGGAGATATTGTATGCTGATGATTTGGTGTTGATTGCAGAGAATGAAAAGGAGGCGGAGGAAAGATTTAAGAAGTGGA
>JAGKTI010002473.1:8860-27796 GCA_018397915.1 Birgus latro
TTTTACGGGGAGGGGCACTAACCCTCCACCAACCCACTTGTTGACACGTAGGGAGCACGTATGGTTTGGTTATATGGTTACCACCCAGCGTTGTAAATGGTTTCTTGGCTTACAGGAAACCATTTGGCTTGTCACTCAATGTAATGCCACCTGTAAAGGAAAGAAAAGCAGTAAGAAGTGACAGGAAATATAGGAGAAATAGGAAGAAAGGAGGGCAGGCACAGAAAAAGAATGATAAAGGCTAAGGAAGAAGTAGGCAGCACAAGTTAAAGGAGTAAAACCTCAACTATACAAATTTCTCAAGCCATTTGGAGCCCATTAGGACTGTCTGTAGTGCAAAACAGTTAGGATGGAGACAGAGGGGAGAAACCAAATGTACAAAGAAATTAATACCCAATGTCAAATGTCAAAGCTACTGAATCCTTCACTTTGAAATACAGCACCTCACATATGCATGGGTCTGCCTTGACCACCTAATGGATCCATAATCAGTAGATGACTGAACCACAATCAGGCACCAACTGGGCATTTTATGACCATTCACCCAGATAATGAAGGTAGCAACTTGCTATACACAATACCATGAACAACAAACCCAAAACTTGTAATAACACTCGTAAAAAGACTCTGTGGCCTTAGATGAGTTCCCCACTTAAGTGGGGGTTAGTTACTAAGCTTGTAACCATATATCAATTTTACGAAGGCACATTCTGGAGTCAGTGGTAGCCAACAACAAACAACCTTTGAACATTAAGAACTTTGGTATCCAAATCTGCTATATTGTGTCAAGAAAATATGCAATCAAAGTGACTGTGGGATTTTCCTGTACAATATAATGGAATTTACCAGTTTATATATGCAATACTTTACTGTAACCAGTCTTGTATATGGTATAATTTACAGACAATTACATTCAATATAGAGGGAAAGTAGATTCCCAATACAATTTACAGAACTGCTGTACCTTCCATGCCATTTCATGACAATGAAGCTCTTCATAAGTTTCTCATTTCTAATAAAGGACACTGACATGTCGTCTTACAATTCTGTTTTCATGTGTGTGTTTATGTATTCATGTATGTGTGAGTGTTCTTCAGATACACATTATTCCACAAAAGACACAAGTAAATCCAGTGGAATTCTTTCTACTCCTCTAGACCGTATTTTATGATGGAAAATTAAACATGACCATTCATTAACTATGGCAGTTCTGTCTGCAAATTATCCCCAGTTTTAACTATAAATTTAATATTGTACTTGTAAAACTGGAAGGGTATTACAAATAATGATCACTAACCTCAAATGCCTGGTGTGCATAGCCTAGTCTTGGGCTCCTACTCTCCTGAAAGGTAATAAAAGATTTGATGATGGATGATAACATTAAGCATGTTAAAGGAAGTACAGACCAAATGTAAACAGAACTGTAAACAATTCTTCAATAAAAGTAAAACTACAGTATATCAAAAATAAACGATGACTGTGAGCCTAATGAATAACATTCATTCATTCATTATCCAATCCTATGTCGCCCCACAGAGCAGCGTAGGAACCCGGGGCTAAGCAAGTTGGTTATGACATTTAAGATGAGAGTGACCAGCCTCACTCATCCCTGAATGGCATTACATGAGCAATAAACAAGTCTGGATAAACAGTACAACAGTAAAAGGATTTCTCCTGTTTTTACTTGATCTTTCATAACACTGTTATAAAACTTGCTTCACTGTCCTTCCTGAGTGCATTATACAGTGTCTAAGTGTGCTTACCCTACTCGTATATGCTCATAAGTGAAGGGGGAAATATACCAATATGCCATAAAGTGAGATTTCGGTGTTAAATAAAAAGTCTCTGAATCCAACTTTTATTTTTGGAGATTGTTTTCCTTCACTTCTGAATCACAAGTATGGAAGTAGTGAAGTTTGTGTGTACTTGTGTATGGATTTAACTGTGTGTGCTTACTTGTGTAAGATGGGGGGTGAGTCAAAAGTCTGAAGACACAATTGAAAGGGCACAGCAGAGGATATCTCAGAATGACATTCATCCTGTTCTGGATACCCTCACAGGCAACAGTGCTGTCGCTATCAGCATGCAAGGCGATGTAAATGTGTTCGTCCTTTGGTAATGCCGCCATATGTTACCACAAACCTGTGAAGAAAGAAAGAATTATATTTTTCCTCTATGTTTCCAGACTTTGACTCATCCTGTATATATATTTATCTGTATCTGTTTGTGAATGATATACTGTACAAACTTTCTGAATATACTGTTCTCAAATGTACTCTTGTACATTCTGAGTATGTACTGTCCTTGTGTGTACTTCTTACTTTGATTATGTACTGTCCTTATGTGTACTTCTTACTTGAGTATGTACTGTCCTTGTGTGTACCTCTTACTTGTATACAATGAAATGTGTATGAGTAAGATATTCATGTACTGTACTGTATATTCAGTGTACACTCACCTCACAAGAACCTACAGAGAAATGACTCATTGACACCTTATTCACTGCATCATATTACCTAACCAATTGTCTTCATGTTTCAGAAGCTAATATGTATTTCTCCCTTTTTACATACTGCATTACTGTGCTTACAGGTGCTGCTTTGCTCTTTCATATTATACAATACTGTATTATGTTGTACAGGGCAGTGTATTTTTCTTAGCTGTACTGGGCATTAGTTACACTAGATAAGTAGTAAACTAAATTATGCCAAGTAGTCTATTTTCTCAGGTAAAATGTATTGTCAGTAATTACTACTGTCCTTTTATCCTAACTGTCTTCCACTTACATTAATCTTTACTGATTTCTGTATCTCACATTCTGTTTGTACTGATATGCTTTTATTAACCAAAAGGGGAAACTACAACTCTTTGGTATTTACAGGTCACACTGATGCAACCTGATCTTCACACCAGAGGCTCCACCCACTCCCGCCCTGTGAATAGAAACCAAACCCACCTCAGCAACCACCACAATCTTCCGAATACCCACACTCATGGTCATCCAGAGGATGTGGAAGAAATTCACACAAATACAAAGACCTGGCCAAATACCCTCCCTCTTGCCAGCACTTGCCCTAAACACTCTGACATCCTCATTAACTACAGTTCCCAGTCTAAATCAGACACCACCCACAGAATGCAGAACACTGCCATGCAGCAAAGTCAAAATAAAACTCAAAATGTGACCAATATTCCTTGCTCCAATACCACAAGAAGTACCAGTGCTAATACAAACTTGACTGACAGCAAAGTCCACCGACATTATAGAATCACCACCACCAATGACTTTAACGTAAATATTTCTATCAACGATGAAGATGCAATAGCTTCATCATCTGTGTCTGTTAACAGTACAGCCCTTGCTTCATTAAACAAGACCCACCTATCCAAGAGTTCCTGTTATCTGTCAACATCTGAAGACCAAGAAACGAGAGGGAGGAAAAATCTACAGGAGAGTCTGGTCAATATTTGTTCAGCTAGAAGTGCCAGTTACCTCTCAGGGGCACAAGAGGAGGAGCTAAATACTATAAAACAGCAGAGTAGTGGTTTACAGAGTTCATGCTTGTCTAAGAGCACTTGTTACCTATCACAATATGATAAGTCACCCATTCAGCCTTTTCTAAGCACCACTATGTCCAAAAGCAGTTGTTATTTATCACATACTGAGGACAAGAACTTGGTTATGAGCAAATTTAAGAGTGGCAGTCTTGACAGCTTCAGTTTTGAGGAAGGTGGACCAGCGAGGCATCTGGTCCGGACCCGAGTGTCCATTCCACCATCGTCAAGGAACAGGGATCCCAGAGCTCAACCAGAGTCCTTCAGAGTCTCATCTGACATGGCCACACATACCAGAATTCTCCTGAAAACAAGATCTTTTGCAGAAACCTCCTTAAGGGAGTCACCAAAGAAAGCTGGAGGGAGAAAGTTCATGAGATCATCACTTCGGGAGGATCACCTCAGATTTGACAGAGAGGCCAGGTTTAATCCACACAGTAAAATGGAGTTCCTGCAAACAAGGTTTGCTGCTTCCTGCAATACTCCATCAAATTCATCAACTGGCTGCATCATTATGAACAACACACCAGAGTTTGGCAATGAGGAAACACTGGAGCTCAGAGAAACAACAGCTGAAGAGAGTTTCAACATCAGCATCAGTGGCATGGAGAAGACATCACTCAAAACCACTAAAGTTCTGATGCTCAATAACTCAATTAGTGAAGAGCAACAAGGATTAAAGGAGTCCTTGATCACAAAAAGCAAGTCAGAACCACCAACACCAAACAGTACAGAACTCTACTCTTTTGTTCCTCATGATGACTCTGTTTCCAGTAACAATGACTATTGGAAAAATGATAACCAGACTACATCTCAAATTTCCCTTTTGCACTCCTCCTCACAGCAGTTTCAGAATGATTGTGTTGTTTCAGATCAATACAGAACCAGACTTACAATCACAGACTGTAACCCAGACAGAGAGGATCAGCAGGACACCCAAAGGTCCTCCAAATTACGAGCTAAGTCTTTCACAGGAATGGTCTCTCCTCGTGACCCTCCTCTCCAAGACAAAACATCAAGTAAGCTACCTGCAACAATGGATGGTCTTGAAGAAAAACTGAGAATAGGAAGTTTCAAAATATCACAGGAAGATGAGAAGCTTCTACGTTCTGCAACAATGTCTCGCAAGACAAGATGGGTGCGTGAGGGCAGAGGAACTCGATTCTCTAGTGACTTGGGGTTTGGTGCTAGACCAAAGTCCAAGAGGGAGGTGTTTGTGTGAAGATGATGATTGGTCTCAACATAACTGTACTGTATATATAATTGTAGTTTACTTGTGTGGCCAGCATACATTGTTGTCAGCAAGTTTTCCTGCTCAGCTCTTTGCTTGGTAATTATGCCATTCTTGTCAATATTTTCTGCTTTTCATATTCTACTTTGCCTTGTTTCCATCTGCTTTATGCCAACTAGTATCTAACACACTCCAAACTGTTGCTGATAAAACATTAGTCCCATCATTTGTGTATGATAAGTGGATCCTTTTCTTATTACGTTACTGCATATCTAGCTTATCCATTTACTGTAAAACTTCTTTATGCAACTCAAAATGTCCTAGTACTTTCATAAATCTACTCATTATGCCATTATTACTGAAATGAAATATGTAGCTCTGATATGATTATAATATGTAGCTCTGATATAGTTATCTGTAAATACAAGAATGCTGAGAGATGAAATATCCAGACAGTAAAACTTGCAACAGCTACATCTGAGAGAAACACTGACTCCAATTTTACAGTGCATAGGATGTACAAATACCAAGGGGCCAAGTAACTCGAGTATCCAGAGGCCTTATCATGTCCAACACAATGGTACTGTATAGCAGACTGAATTATGCTTACCATGATGAACACTTCCACAACGTGAAATACACAGTAACTTTACCTAGCTTTATTTCTGTATTCAAAATAATTGAAGTACAGTTTTTATTACAACAATAAATCATTAGCAAACTACCAATACTGTACTGAATTATGAAGGTAAATTATAAGCTACCATGGTATACTGTACTGGTATTGGCTTATCACAATTTTACCTTCTCTATTTCTAAAAATTAAACTACAGTACTGAGCAAATAAATACACTGCTCTAAGTTTGTTGTACAGGACTGCAATACAGATTTTTTTTTTACTAACTAGCCACAGCAATTCAACAATAAAAAAAGAAGCTTGTTAATCAGGAAGATCAAATTTTTACCAGTTTAGCACACAATTTTCACTTTACCTCGATTCTAAAAAGATTCTGTGTTTTACCCAATTTACTGAAGAAACTAGTGAAACAGGGGTCTAACAAAAACTAGTAAAGGAGGGGCCTAACAAAAACTAGTAAAGCATGGGTCAAACAAAGACTAGTAAAGCAAGGGTCAAACAAAAATAATACAGTACAGTATTTCATTCTTTAACTCGGCCCAAACTTTCATCCCTTTGCAGCTTATTCCACGTAACTCAGAGGAAAAAAAAAGACAATACTGTGGCTCTACATACTGTCTGTGGCACTTCTTCATGACTGGCATTATATTCTAATGTTAATCTCCTGTTACAGCTCAGCATTCAAAATGGTGGGATGGCAAGTTTAAGCCAAGGCAAAATGAACAAAGTACAGTAAAACAGAGCTCAAACAAAACCTAGTAAAGCAGAAGTCTAACTAAATACAGTGATCCCTTGGTTATCACACATAATTGGCACCAAGTATGGAGCATGATAATGAAGTTGCACAATAACAAAAGCACAGAACCTATGGGATTTATCCTAATTAGTACCAGGCATCCCAGATGCAAGCCCGGATTTTCCTTTTATGACAATTTAGACCCACTAAATTCATACATTATGTTATGGTATGTATCAGAAACAAACATAGGCATGGTTAGGTTAACAGAAATTATGAAAATGGCACAATAAGAAGGAAACATGTACCACAGAGACTTGCGATGGACTTAAGGTATGGGGTTCTGAGCATCAACTCCTCGAGTAATGCCTCATCTCTGAATCCCTCAAGGCCATCACTGCACCATCAATGTCAACAGAAATCAGCTCAGGTGTGTGAGAACAATGTTTTGAGCCGAAAATGTGCAATAACAGCAGGAGTGCAGATTTTCATCTTGCAGTGATAGCAAAAACTGCTATAACCAAGTGTGCAATAATCAAGGGCTCACTCTACTGTGCACTGTACAGGAATGTGATGCAAGGGTAAAGACAGGAACCTAAAGAAATATACAGAATATACAGATGTAATGAGAGTCCTCATTATAAGACAGGGATGTGCAACACAATATTCCAACATTTTTTATACAACTGGTACTGTACTGTACTGTACTGTACACTGGAGGAAACTGGCAAATCAGACTTATTGACAATGGAACAATTAGAGGCTATTTATTTCTTGTGGACATAACTCTCGAGATCATGTGACTCACTCTCAGTCAATAAAAGTCTGATGTTATCTGAACTACAATACTAAGAGTTGCCCTTACCAGAAATGGTTAACAGCAACAGTACACACCAAACAAGCCTTTCAAAATATAACTTATAAAGAGGACTTCCAATAATAACTTTTTCAGAAATACAGTAACTTATGCTTTGGCAAAACCACCCATTACTAACACTGACTATGGCTGTCTTACCAATTATGGGTGCCTGGAAGGTTAACTCCAAAAGCCATATTCTCATTCACACAGGACACTTCCTAACACTTCTCCAGAAATGTATTTTGCCTCTTGGACCTTAATGCCCTTTTCTATGTTACAGATATCAATTATGTCAGTGAAAGAAGATATAAAATATACTATCTATCTATCTACTTCCAGATGCCACAATCACAACAGAATAATGAGGTGTAATATGCAAAATCTATCACCTAGGAAAAGGCTCTATGAAGTCTCCCACGTCAATGAGAATACTATACAGTCATAAAGCATACAATATGAACCTATCTTCATATGTTATATAATAAGATGTTTATCCATGTTAATAAATAAACAATTTATGTCTGATATTTCAGACAAATATATATATTACTGTATATCATAGAATTTCCAGATTGTAACAGCTTCCACTTAAAAGTTATTGTACAGAAATTATATTGTACTGTATTCAAATCAGTGACTGACAAATATCGGTATAGAGAATATTCTGTATCAGTAACCAGTGACTAATATACAATGCTTCAAAATGCCCATGTACATTGATATGCGTTTAATTTAATTATATCTACCACTTCGTTACACATCAGCATAATACTGATGTCATGTTTTAATAATGATGTCGTGTTTTTGCTTCTACCTTCATCAAAAAAACATAAAAGCAACACACAGTCCACTCTTTATGGTGCTCTACACTAGGGAAGTAATATGTAAAGTTATCACAGTGGAATGTCACCAAGCTATTGAAAATAACTATTACCTAACACCCATTAAAAAAAAGAAAAAAAAACAAAAATTGCCTCCAGACTTATCTCATGCACACTTAGTCCTTTAAATCCGGTGACACTCCATCGGGTTATACTATCTACCACCAGATTATTTAGTCTTCCTAAGTGAGACATTCTAAGGTGAATGGGTCAGTGACAGCTACATCCAAATCCTCTAATCCAAAAAGTCTCTTCTAAACTGGAGGTAGCATGAATGAAACAAAGAAGAGCTATGCCATCAGACTGATGGGGTTAATTTATACAATCTTTCTATCAACCTTCCATCCTCCACACACACTCTTCCTTTCCATATTATTCTTCAACTGCAACGCTTTATGCAGTCTTTCACTCTTTCCCTATCTCTACACTCTCTTCCCTTCCATATTATTATTCTATTACTCTATAATTAAGAATCTTTTACCCTCCCATCCTCTATACACTCACTCCCTCACTACATTATTTTCCTAGTGTTTCACTTTCATGCAATTTCTCATTCAACCTTTTATTCCCCCCATTCTCTCTAATCCATCTGTCCACTGTTAAGAAATCAACATAAGCCAGTACAAATTTGGAATGTTAAGCTCTGCTCCACAAAATGTTTTTCAAATTCAGCACACTGATACATAAGTTTCCTATTGCCACTATATTTAACCATGAAAACAGGTGCCGTCACGTAATCATCATAATCTTCACATTTTCAACATTATTCATATACCATCCAAAACAACAACGACTACTTGAACTACATTTACTAATATGTACCGTAAATCATTACCAGAAGCACTCTAACTATTTGCAGTCCATGGTCCACATAAATAATAATAATAAAATAAGCACAGTACTATAATATCCAGACACAGAGTATGGACATTTCACAGAAAAAAGTTTGACAATGCTATTTTCATCAGCTGTGAATGAATTTCCTTATACTGTACTGCTGGCTTACTGAGATCTTGTGGTACACATACATGCTCAAAAGCCCAACAAATACCTTGAAAATGCATTTCCACATACAGTACTGTTAACAAGAACGTCTTTGTAAAGGGGATCAATTTGTCAACTTTAATTTTTAATGAGAAGTTGGAATAATCCTGTCTGACCATGACTCTTTCTTTTTCATTTCCTCTCTGTCATGATGAATAATGTATGAGAATGTTAATGCAATATATGAAGTGGTACTGCTGCATGTCAGTTTATAAATGTATTTTCTACACAACTATTGTGAATAACCTGCATGTGTGTGAATGTGCATACGTGTCTTGACACACGGACCAGTCTCAACCTAGATAAAGCGAGATTTTTATCTAAGGCTCAACGAGGATCAGAGACTGGGACATCCTCTTACAACACACAATCTCCATGTCATAACAACACTAACTTCATACAAAAGAGTATTATCACAAATCTGAATATCTGTTTCCCATCGGAGTATCTGTTTCCTATCAGAGTTCCACTGCCCACTATAAAGTCATAATAAAACTATAATCACTTTTTCTGGATGTAGAAAAAGATACACATTCTAGATGCATAATATATTAAACCCTCCCAAAAGTGTGGATACTACAATTTAAAATCATTTGTAGAGTTTTGGAGTTCATGTACATCTTCAAGGAAAGCATTATGTACAGCAGTTTATATATAAAACACAAACTGATACCTTGACTGGGTTTGGGGGACTCATTTGTATTTAAAGATGGACATGTTGAACATGAATTATAATGAATCTTGCAGGGACACAATGTCCAACAATTGTACCTGTTTTAAATATAATAATGAAGTTGTTTTTTTTCCAAACTCATAATGACACAAAACTTAATATTACCGCACTTTTTTTTTTTAAAGTTTTGCTGAGCTTTTAACATGTACTGTACAGCAAATCTATGTTTCACAATGAAAAGGCTGTACAGTACCTTATTTACTGGAGTTGTATGGCTGAAGTGTATACTGCCACTCCAGAACTTAAATGAGAATTTGTGTGTGAAATAATTAATATTATCTGTTATCTGTTTAAGATACTGAACCACATATTGCTTCCAGGAATTTATCAATCAGTCAATCACACCCTTTACCATGACATTAATGATGTTATCACATTTTTTTCCCCAAAAAACACTGTACCACAGATTAGTTATTACTCAGTGATATTTAACTCCAGCTATGACCTGTAATCTACACATTCCACACTGCAGTACTTCTAGGATTAATTTTTTTACTTAGTATGCAGAGACGTGTACTTAACATAAGTACTGTTGCTGCTCATGAGAAGCTGATACTTCCCTTAAATACTCTTTTTACCATTAAAATTGTATTCCAAATTACTCATTAGGTACGAATCTGTATATAATACATTTTACACGACAAAAAATGGAAAGCCACTTGCAGTCCACTGCATATGCAAATGAACCATGTACTGTACATAGCCTCCTGTAATGTATGTATCATAATGTTTAAGGTTGTATATTACTGTCCTTGTATCCACAATAAATTCAGCCATTCAAAGGTGTTTATCTTGTATAAAAATATGATAATGGTTTAATCATATCATCCACTAATATCTGCAAAATATGAGGGATTTATACTGTACAGTAAACTATTTGGTTACAAGCAGATGCTAAGAGCATAACCCTTAATCTTAGACAGTAAACAGGTATAATGTTTTATAGCTACCGGTATTTAGTTCTTTCTTTAGTATGTTCTTATACTTTCATTTATCCAGCCTGAATTCATGAACACTGGGATCATTATCAACTTCCATGAGAGTGAGAGGTATGCGAGGACAAAGTTGTCTTATGGCACTTGTCATGGCTTGGTCATCCTCTACTGAGGGCTTCATGGAAGGAAGCTAGACTTTAGATGACATTGATGATGATGATATTTCATTATCTTTGAATGAAACGAGTACCAGGTTCCTTAAGCTTCCAGCTCGGTACAGTTGCAAGAGATTCTGCTACACAACATTTCTCCAATGGAGACTGGAAGTGTAAACTGAGACTGGCATCTCTTACATCATTCATGCCGCTGCAATGGTAATTGCCAATCCCATGTTGCCTTCTTCAAAGTGCAGGGGCTCAAGGTTAGACTACCGCAGTCTAGAACATCTAAGGGTAGGAGAAGCACTGCCCAGTGACACTGCTACAGCAAAACAAAAAATTTTAATGTGATAATAATGGTATAAACAGTCCCCGTTGATCAGACTGATGTCAGAAAAGGCTGTAGTTTGACATAAATGCAAATAAATCCATATTACAACCCAGGCAGTCCTAATCACTGCCAAAGTATATGGGTATACCTGTAGGTCAAGGAGACCAAAGGCCTCTTCTCAAATATTTGCAATCAATTAACTCTAGACTGATTCAAAGGTTTAAGAAGGTGTAAAGAAGTGCATTTTCAAGTACTGTATGGTGACATTCCATCAAGAACCAGTCAAATTATTATTGGCACTGATGAGGTTACATTACTGCCACAACAGCATACAGTACAAAACTAAGCCCATGCATCCACAGTGCCACTGCAAACGAACTGATTTCCTAAAAAGGTAAAAGAAGTTGACATACTTAAAAAACAAAAATTGCATAAAAAAATCATCAAAGCTTAAAAATATACTCAGAAATAACTTAAAGCTCAAGATGATATACTATTCGGGGGGGGGGGGGGGAGGATTGTTATCCCTTAATTGAACGATTACCATTGCCTGCACCAGAACAGGAATGTACTCACTCTACCCTAAAAAGCTGACATGATCACTGGTAAACAGTCCACTAAGATTCTGAAAGGCAATCATGACTACTTTCTTCCCATCCACTCATGAGCAAAGCAATCATGTTGGAGAGGTGACTAGCATGCAACACAATGCTGAGTACTCAAAACAATAAACAAATTCACTGCAAATGGACATTCAGTCACCACTCTTCTTTTGGAACTACACCCAACTAATAGAGACTAAAATTCATATGTTCACCATTTAGCTTATGCCATTTTAAAGCAATTTCTCTTCTAGAAGAAGAAGAACAATAGGTACCTAGTGCCAAAATCCAGCACAAAGCCAGATCATCGGCTACAAGTTATGTATGCTGGTCGGGCCGGAAATACAGACACGGCATTGTGAAGAAATTGGGTCAATGGAAAAAGTATATCATATCACAGATGGGGTTAGTGACGTCAGGAACGGAGCTAGATGTCGGAAAGATGACCAATAGAGGTAAGGAAGGACATGATATTATGACAGGAAAAATATGATGATTCTCGGAGAAAATCTGAAAGGAGGGGAGGATGCTGGAGGGAAGACAAAAAAGGAAAGGAAATACGTCGCTGTACAGTGTAAAGAGGACAATCGAGGAAAATATGACGTATAGAGAGAATGGTATTGCAATGCGTACAGAGGGGAGGGTGACCACCAGACATCAAATATGAGTGGGTAAGTCTAGTATGACCAATTCTAAGACGAGCTAAAGCAGTCTCCCATCTCCTATTACGGTGGCAAGGGGCTAGCCAAGGAGAAATAGATGGTTTAACAACACGTAGTGTATTATTGGTGATAGAGTCCCAGCAAGACTGCCACCGGTGCTGAAGGAAGGAAGTTAGGGCAGGAAGAAAATCAGAGACTGGAATGAGGAAGGAAGGAGAGGCATCTTTGGCAACAGCCATGCAAGTCAACTGATCAGCACGTTCATTGCCGGCGATGCCCACATGTCCTGGAACCCAACAGAACTGGACTGTTTTATGATGAGAGGAGATACGGAACAACCATTCCAAGATACGAAGGACTAAAGGATGAGAAGCAGAAGGTGACTGAAGAAGGGATAGCGCACTATATGAATCAGAGAATATTACAAATGAGGGAGAGGAGGCACGACAAATATACCGCAACGCAAACCAGAGGGCATATAACTCTGCTGTTAGAACACTTGCATAGGTAGGAAGACTAAAATGATAAAAGGTGTCAGGAAAGAGGATCGCGAAGCCAACACCCTCCGGGGTTTTTGAACCATCAGTGTATATAGGGACTGCAGAGGAATGGCGGGAGAGATGGTCAGAAAACCGAGCACGGAGAATGAATGAAGAAGAATTGGACTTGGAATAGGGGAAAATGGAAGAACAATTGTGAGGTCGCGGGAGTAGCCAGGGGGGAAAAAGACATGTGCGGTAAGAAAAAACATTACTAATAGCAAGAGAGGAATGCAAGAGGAGAGTACGAGCTCGAATTGCAAAAGATGGCCTGGTTCTAGGGGTGGAAAACATGTCTATGTCAGGAGTGGGAGGAAGCAGAGAAGGAGTATGAGGAAAACAGTGCAACTTAGCATAAGTACGAAGAGAAAGTAGAGTACGACGGCGGAAAAGTGATGGAACTCCTGATTCAGCATACAGACTCTCAACTGGGGAGGATTTAAAAGCGCCAAGTGCCAGACGGAGGCCGTGATGATGCACAGAATCAAGTTGTTGGAGGACGGTGTCTGAAGGGGAAGAATAAACTTGGCAAGCATAATCAAGTTTGGAGAGAACAAGAACAATATGGAGCCGAAGGAGAGTAGCCCGATCAGCACCCCACGACACATGAGACAAAGTTTGTAAGAGACGGAGGCGTTGCAAGGCTGAGATTTTCAAGGAGGCAATATGATCCTTCCAAGTGAGACAGGAATCGAAAAGAAGGCCAAGAAAGGAAGCAGAGGTTTTGTATAGGAGAGGAGAGCCATAGAGAAAAAGAGGTGGTTGGGAAACAAGATGTGAGCGAGTAAAAGTAATAGCATGAGACTTAAGAGGAGAGAACCGAAAGCCATGAGAAGTAGCCCATTCTGAGGCAGCAGAAACCACACGTTGAATGAGAGCACCAAGGGCAGAGATGTCAGAATTTGAGGCATATATTGCAAAATCATCTACATATTAAGAAGAGCGGACACCAACTGGGAGGCAGGATACAATCCCATTAATTGCCAATAAAAAGAGAGTAGTGCTAAGAACACTGCCTTGGGGGACACCTTCATATTGTGGGAAGGGATCTGAATAAGTATGCTGAACACAGACTCTAAAGAAACGGGATGATAGAAAAGAAAACCCCAAGGTTACCATCAATCCCACAAGATCGAACTGTGTGTAAAATATGATAGCGCCAAGCTGTGTCATAAGCCTTCTCAAGGTCAAAGAACACTGCGATCACAGATTGCCAAGTGACAAGGATATATGTCTCCAGATTTAGGAGGGGAGTTAAGGTACCACGAGCTTTACGAAAGCCAAACTGTGAAGGGGACAAAAGTTGTTTGGATTCTAGGAGCCACATAAGACGATGATTTATCATACGCTCGAACAATTTGCAAAGACAACTAGTAAGAGCAATGGGGCGATAATCTTGAGGGGCATGGCCTTGCTTTCCTGGCTTAAGAAATGGGAGAATGACAGCATTACGAAAAGAGGGAGGAAAGACACCCTCTGTCCAGATACGATTATATATAATTAATAATAGGGCCAGGGCCTGGGGGGAAAGGTGACGGAGCATATTATAGTGTATGCCATCAGGACCCTCGCAAGTGTTCTTACAAAGACGAAGGGCTGAGGACAATTCATGGAGAGTAAAAGGCGCATTATACGACTGACTAGACGACAGCTGGAAGACAACTGGCGTACATTCAGTAGCAGTTTTAAGGGCATGGAATTCAGGTGAGAGATGAGAACCATTACTAACATTACTAAAATGAAGACCTGAACCATTAGCAACTAAACGAGCATCTGCGACTGATTCCCCATCCAAATGGAGGACAGGGGAAAGCATGGGAAGATGTTTACCGGCTATTTTGCGTATACGTTTCCAAACGGAAGCAATGGGTGTATTTGTAGTAATGGTGGAAACGTATAATCTCCAGCTATGGCGTTTAGCCTGTTTAACTGTCCTACGAAGAGAAGCGTGGGCCTTTTTAAACATTAGAAGTGCACTCTGTTCATACTGGGTGTTGCATTTACGTAGGTAGCTCTTCCAACGTGCACGTTTAACACGGAGCGCCACAGTACAATCTGAATTCCACCAAGGTACACACTTAGAAGCAAAAGGACGGGACGACCTAGGAATCGCAGTCAAAGCTGCACTTAGAACTAACACATTAAAATAGGTGAGCATGTCTAAAACAGTAGAGAAGGAAGAAGGAGGTACAGAAGGAATAGTTAGTGAAGTAAATGACGGCCAGTCAGCTTTCGGAAAACACCATCGAGGGGTCTAATTACGGGACAATATGTAGTTAGGGTAAGTTTGATAGGAAAGTGATCACTATATACAATATCAGAAAGAACAGCCCAGTGGAAATCTAAAGAAAGGGAAGGGGAGCACAGGGAGAGATCTAGACAGGAGAAGGTATGAGTTGTAGCGTCAAAATGTGTTGAAGCTCCTGTATTCAATAAGGATAAATCTGCATTAAAAATAAAAGACTCAAGGTGATGGCCACGTGAATTAGTAACGTCATCACCCCATAAAACATGGCGACAGTTAAAATCCCCCAGCAATAAAACTGGGGTGGGTAGTTGGGGTAATAAAAGAGATAAGGCAGAGAGGTCAATAGGCTGGGAGGGAGAGAAATAAACCGAAACCACCGTAATCCAACGTCCAAGAAACACACGAATAAAATTACATGGAACGGTGGTGTTAATGGACAGACGTTCAAGAGGAACTGTATGGTGGACTAAGATAGCTGTAACAGAAAGAGAAGCAGGAGAGAACAAGAAACAATAGTCAGGTATAGGTACCGGAGGGGAAGATAAACGGGGTGTTCTTGTAAGCAAACTAAAGAAGGACAGTGAACTGAAAGAAGATAGCGGAGGTCATTGCGATGGGCTGTAAAACTTCGTATGTTCCATTGTAAAATAGACATGTTAAAAAACCAAAGAAAGTAAAACCCAACAGGAAAGCAGAGTTTAGGTAAAAGGAAAATGATAAAACATATTACACAGGAAGTAAAATATAGTACACAGGAAGTAAAATATAATAAACAGGAAGTAAAATAGAATCCATAGGAAGTAAAATATATGACACAGGAAGTAAAATATATGCCATAGGAAGTAAAAAATATGACATAGGAATTAAAATACAATACAGAATAATAACATATATTACCGAGTCGTTACGATAGTAGGGATAAGAATAGAAGGTGAAATTGGTGGATGGGCAGAATGGTCTCTATAGCCTGGAGGCATGGGGAGAGACAAAGGGGAAGGAGTACTGTGAGAAGTGGAAGAGGAGTGGGGCAAAGAGGAGGAGGGGATAGAAGGAGAAGGAGAGGGAGAGGAAGGAGGGAGAGGAGTGGAAGGGAGGTCAGGAGGTACAGGATGAATTTCAACAGAGAGAATGGAAGGAGAGGATACAGCATTGGCTACTGAATTTGGCGTGGAAGTTAAAATATAATCCATAATCTTGGGAATAGTTTCACTGTCGTCATCGCCAGAGGGTTTGGTGTGGGCGGTCCGGGGATGTGACTGGAGAGATTGCTGTGATACAGGTTTTGACGAGGCAGTGTGTGTCTGTCGATCGGGAGGGGCGGGAATTTGTTGCCCAGACTTTACAAGCTGGAGAAGAAGGAGGATGGGCAGGAGAGGCCTTAGAGTCTGATGCGGTGGACAAACTGCGTTTACTATTAGAGGAGGGTGGGGGTCGAGTGTTGCGTTGGGCCAGGGGCGCCAAACGGCGGGTCTGAGTAACAGAAGTGGAGGAGTGAGAGGAGGGACGAAGTTGTGAACAGGGGGAAGGACAAGGAGAAGGAACAGGTAAAGAAGGAGCTGGAGAGGAGGTAGGGGTAGAGGAATCTAAAACAGAGAAAGAATTAGAGATAGGAATAAGAGGGGTCTGTACGGGAAGGTCTGAGGTAGAGGGGAGGTGCAGCTGAGAGGAGGAAGAGATAGAAACAAGAGTACTGGGAGGAAGAGAAGGAGAGACTGAAGTCACAGGTGTAGAGACAGAGTGAGAGGTGGGAAGACGAGAGGAGAGAGGAGAGGAAGAGGGGGCAGTAGATACAGAGACAGGTGCAGAAGGGGAAGTAGTAGTAGTACTGAGACTGGAAGTTACTATGGCAGAAGGACGGGCTACACGTGCGTAGGTAACGTTAGGATGGTGACCGAGGCTGCGAGCTCTGCGACGAGCCTCACTAAGGGAGAGGCCAGTTTTCCAACGGATAGTGGATACTTCTGATTCAAAAAGGTAGACAGGACATTGTCGGTGAGTGGCAGAATGGCTACCATGACAGTTAGGGCAGCACCGGATGGTGGTAACACAGTCTGAAGAGGCATGGCTGGCCAGTGCACAGTTGGCACAGACTGCAGATGGGTGGCAGTATTTGGTGGGGTGGCCAAAGCGCCAACAAGATGTGCACTGGCGAGGAGGCGGAATATACTGGCGTACTTGGAGGACAGTGCCCCCAATAATAACTGTGGAGGGTAAGTCACGAGAAGCAAAGACTATTTTAACAATATTGGCTGGTTCTTGTCGGCGTCTGCAAGGAGGAATTGTATAACAATGTACTGAACGGATTGGGTGATGCTGTTCTGAGACGATTAGCTCTATGTCAGTGGGGCATTCTGCGAAAGGCCTCTGGCCGAAGGACATTGATGATGGTAAACGGACAGTGCCAGTGGATGAATTAAGCTGAATATCTGGGGACACAGAGATGGGTTGACCTGAGTTGTTGACTAGTGATACCACCTTCTCGGCTTGGGCGGAATTGTGAACAACAAGGAGGCGGCAACCATTCGGACGAGCCGAGAAGGTGACATCCCTGCCTACCTGTCGAAGTAGAGAGAGGTGGAGCGAGAGGTCATCAGATGCATCAAGGATATTAAAAAATTTTGACCATGTCTGCGTATCGAACAGAGAGGAAGTGAGGGAAGGGGCTGGCACATACGAAGAAGGACGAGGTCTGGAGAGAGAGGTAGAGGACATAGAAGTAACAGAGACAGGGAGTGAAGGAGGAAGGTAAGGATGAAGTGTGATAATAGTAGAGGGGCTAATTGAGGTAGACAGAACAGAAGCTGGAGGAGTGGAAGACACAGTAGGTACGGCGGATGGCGTGTTCATTGTAACTGAACTTTTAGGAGGAGGGGAAGAAGTCGAGGCCACGGTCAAAAGCGAGTCCTGGGTCGTCACCGTAATCGAGCCAGTAGTAGTAGTAGTAGTACTCATAAAAATGTAATTGGTAGTTTTCACCACCCCACCCCCCACCCACCACGGAGCCCAACTAGGAGAGGCTGATGTTGGGTCAAACTCACCCAACAGCCTCAGGGATAGCGGAAGAGGTATACGCGGACACTGTTTGGTGTGAAGTGGCAGCCGCGGACCAATACGGTGCCCACCAAACAGTGCCCACTTGACCCTAGCCGAGGTTGACTGAGTCAACACAGGGCCAGCCGATTTGCCCAGCGGGGCCACACTGGACCGCCCGTCTTACCCCAACCCCGCTACCAAAGGAGCGTATTGTCCACCACAGGGAACTACACCCTGCCCCATGGTGAACTCAGCTCCCAGATAGAGGGGCGCAGGGAATACAAGGGACGCCACGCACGGCAAACACATGGGGAGGAGACAGTCTCACCCAAGATGACACAAGGGGCGTAGTCTGGAACATCACCAGTAGACCTCCACTACCTGGCGATGACAGGGAAAAGGGAAAAAAAAGAAGCAATAGAATAAGAAAAAGGGCCTCGCAAAATTAGTTGAGGCAGCGACAGGGACCCAAGGAGGGGGGGAGAGGGCAGAGTAGAAACCCCACCATAGTTCCCCACTCATCAAGACCCAATCGATGTCTCCGAAGCCCCCCCACGACAACAACGAGCGAGGAAACGGGGGGGGATTTCTCTTCTAGAGATGTCCATCGTAAATGCACTTTTCAGTACAGTTCTAATCAATATATGGGGGGTAGGGGGGGTCCAGTTTGTAGCTCTGTCCGTTATCGCATCTATGTTAAAATTTGCTTAAGTTAGGTTGGGTTGGGTTGGGTTGGGTTGAGCTGAGTTGAG
>JAGKTI010002473.1:47803-66666 GCA_018397915.1 Birgus latro
TATCATAACCAGACTTTAGGCACAACTATTCAAACCTTGAACGTTTCCCTTATCAGTAACAAACTATCGATGTAACCTGCAAGTTACAATGACCAAATTCTTGGCCTACATGACAACTAAACCTTAGAGGTGGTGGTCAAGTGGAGGGATGTTTGTTGCGCGTGTCATTCCACTGGTTAGACATCTTTCAATAAGAAACTGCCAGAGTACATCTTTGGGTGTTAAGCAGACGTTTCTATTATGGAGAGCTCCAGATACAGAAAGAGTAAACGAAGAGTGCATCAAACCCTAAGATCGAAACTTATCTTTGTTATACTGCGTGTTCAAAAGGCTAACTCCATGTCCTTTGATCACGAGCGACTGATCTGGGGTTCTTTTCTAGACCGGGTCTAGTGCACACAAGTAGAGGAACAGGGCATAAAAACTCTGCTCAACCAACCTTACACGTATATTACCTTCAGGTCCACAGTACTGAACAAAGTACAAATACAATATTCAAACAATACACTATTCAGGTTAAGGGCACAATCAGGACAAGAGGACTCTGGTCTCCCCTGCCGAAAACTTGGGCTGCTTACAGATGTCAGCCAGGTGTGGGAGGAGTCCCGTCAGGTGTGTCCTCTTGCAGGAGGCGCAGGACTATTGTCAGGGGCCGGGTCGTCCAGACTGGGCTGCTGGGCGGCGTGGAGAAAGGTCCTCTCCTGGTGGGGCCTTGGTGGGGAGTTCCCCTCTCGGGGCTAGGGCCGAATAGGGCAAGCAGGCGTGCTTGTCTGCACCCACTCCTGGAGGTGGAGTTCCGGCCAATGGGGCTGGGGAGGTCACACCCCAGGGTTCTGGGGGTGCCCCTGGGTGTCCAAGGGCTGCGGTCTTCCTTGGGCTGAGCCACCGTCAGGTGTGGCCTGCGGCGTCCCTTCCTCCGGGAGTCCGACAGCTGGGGGCGTCGTCTGGGTGCTGGTTGTAGGGCGTGGACTCCCAGGCTCACCACGGGACCTCACCAGGTCTCCTTCAGCCGCAACTCCTCCTGGGGGCTGCCTCTGTGGGGAGAGAGAGAAGGATGTCCCACTCGGCCACAGGAGTGGTGGGCTGAGCAAGGGATGTCCTCCATAGGGAAAGTCACAGGGGAAGAGGATGAAGGGCAGACGGTGGCCATTCCTTCCTTCCCGATCCGGACGGTGGCTGTCACAGCGGTTCCTCCAACCCCAGGGACAACAGGCGAAGGGCAGATGGTGGCTGTTCCTTTCTTCCCGGTGCGGATGGTGGCCATACTGCAGTCCTGCTCCCTATGGAGGTGGAAGACGAAAGTTGGACGGTGGCCAATCCTTCCTTCCCAGTGCGGATGGTGGCTATCACCGCAGTTCTGCCCTTCTCTGAGTGTGCAGCTGAGAGGCGTACGGTGGCCATCCTCTCCTTCCCGATGCGAACAGTGGCTGTCGTTGTGGTGCTGCCCCCAGGGTGGCTGCAGGTGAAGGGCGTACAGTGACCGTCCCTTCTTTCTCAGTGCGGATGGTGGCCGTCCCCGCAGTCCTGCAGGGGGATGCAGCTGAAGAGCAGACGGTGGCTGTCACTTCCTTCCCAGTGTGGACAGTGCCCGACACTGCAGTGCTGTCTGGGGCTGTGAATACACAAGCCCCACCCCAATCCTGGTGAGAGCTGGCCCAGCTGGAGACTAGGCTGCCGGGACTACGTTCTCTGGGTGGTGCTGGTTGAGGGTGAGAGAGACGCAAGGTAGTAGGGGACGTAGGCTTGTGTAGCCCTGAGTCTCCACATGCCCTATGCACATCCAGGTGGTCCCCTCCTAGGGTGGCTGTTGTTGCTCCACCTCTCCCTAGGTCTCCCGTTGGGGTGGGCATCTCATTCTTAAACCGGAATAAAATCACCAGAGAAGCAAGAATAAAATATTTCCTATGTGACATCCTGGGGAAAAGGATCAATTCTTTATAAGCTAGAAGTAATATCATCCTACATGTAGCCTAACTGATTACTGTCAGGTGGACTACACTGGATCCAAGTACCTTTACAACACTATATAACTAATAATAATTATAATATCCAAAATATATATGCAGAAAGCACCTCAAACTAGCTCTTTTTATAGTTAGCTGTGTAAACTGTTGCCATACTCGCCAATTCCTTTTTATTCAAATGTGACGTGTTGAAAACGTAGGAGAAACAAAGGTATAGAACAGATAGAAACTTGTCAATGTCTATCTGCCTATAGCCAAACACCATAATCCCGTAAGGGGTGGCCGTTTGTTTTTGAGTTACTGTAATTATTTTACAAGGAGGGGCACTAACCCTCCGCCAACCCACCTGTTCACACACAGGGAACACATATGGGCTGGTTATATGGTTAACATCCAGCATCATAAATGGTTTCCTGGCTTATAGGAAACCATTAGGCTTGTCACTCAATGTACAGCCACCTGAAAGGGAAAGAAGATTAATAAAAAAGGACAGGATAGATAGAAGAAATAGGATGAGGGGAGGGCAAACACAGAAAAGAATGGCAAAGGTGAAGGAAGAAGTAGGCAGCACTACATCAAATGAATGGATGATGGTCGCCACCACCTACCACCAATGTGCCGATTTAAAATGTTAAGAAGAGGTGCTAGGAAGCCTCTAAGTCAACAAAAATATGGCTCTTTGTCGAACATTACACTAAACATTTACTGTATTAGTACATATACAGTCAATTTGCCCATCAATTCCAGTCCTTTTTTTGTCCCATCAGGACTATAGGAGGCCAGGGCTAGGCTACTCGGTTGTGACATTTAAGGTGATGGTGAACACCATCACTTACCCTAAATCGCATTATGAAAGCAATAAACTCCACCATCCCTCATGTAAATAAGTACTTACTTGTTCAGTCCAGCAGGAGTACCGTAATTCACTAACGCACTAAGCATCATATGGTTATATAGTTACCACATACTGCGCTAAATGGTTTCCTGGTTTACAAGAAGCTATTCTGTTTGCCACTCAGTGCAGTCATCTGAAGAAAGCACTACAATGAGTAGATGGTGAGCACCCCCTCCTACAACAAAATATTCACTGTTAATAAATACAGTACTGACATTAACATATATTTTGAAACTCATTGGTCCAGTTTCATCAATACTTTTAAATTTTCAGTACCTTTAGTGTCATCTTTACAGTTTGTATTATTGCCCGTACAAATTTGAAGTCAATAAATGCTGACTGTGAGAGGGACATTTTCAAACTGAGACCTCTCATAAGAAAGGGGAACTCTCAAACTTCAGAGTTCAACATACAGGTTGAAGGTCATTTAAACTAACCCATACCTCCTGAACAATTTCCCTGACACACTGTACATTTCCTTGTGTTTTCTTAGCATAACTCCTGTACGATGAGGTTGAGGTGTGTGCTGCTTTCAGTTCCCAACCACTCTGACAATACAGCTCTCATCTATAATCAGTTTCTCAGTGAGGCCTTCTTGCTCTTTGGTCTTGGTCAGCCTTTAACTGCTGCCAGGTTAGTATGCTTACAGGGTATTCCAACCTCAAGCACCCAGCTGAGACTGCTTCTGCATACTTGTGAGCAAACTCATTAATCCTGAGTTTCTCAGGATGGACCCACTTTAGGTGGCATCAAGGAAATTTTGTTTTGATTAACAGCTTCAAGGTAGAAACAAGTCTGTGATAAGCAGCAAAGAACTCAGTACATGTACTTACGAAGATCCATTGATAATGATCTGGCCACCAAAACAAGGATTCAGGAATTATTGACATATAAGATTTTCCAAAAAACAGTAGAAAGATTGGTAATTCTGATTCCAGAGCCATGGGGCTTACACATTTCTCAAAGCCTTCCCTGCCAGTGCCACTAATTGCCTTGAAGTCATCCAAGACCATTAATATATCCCATGAGGGGCACTGTTCAACAGTTTAGTAAAAGTAGGTCTAGAATAACTCTTTCTTCTCAGGACCATTCACCTAGGTAGGACCATGCACTGCAGTAAAAGAGATGAAGGTCAGAGTGCTTCAGCCTCACTAGCATTAAATGCCCATCAGTTGGAGTAATTTGTCAAATGAAAAAGTAAAGTGTGTAGTAAATGCCACAATAATGCCCCTAACATGGGCACCATTGTCACAGCCAGATCAGTAATATATGTACCCAGTATCCATCACTGCTGATTTTGCCATGGCTCAGTTGCCACACCTCTGAGAGTGCAGCCATGTCCATCCCTTGCCACACAAAATCTTATGATAAGGCAGTCAGTTGTCTTTTGAGAGACTTAAGTTCCAAGCCCTCACCCAAAGTGCTCTCTGAAAGTTAACCCATGTACAGAACTTTAGGCTCATGTGTCCTCTGCATCAATGCAACTCCTAATGATAACAAGAACTAACCTTGAAATCTAACAATAATCAAATTCGTTTTTGTTAATAGACAATTAAAAAAGCAATAACACATAGTTTCAGTAATATATTTTATTTTCATTCCAGTACAGTTATTTACTTTACCATTACATCCATAAACATTAATTTCAATTAATATTTACATAAATATTTAAATATTTTCTCTGTATCTCAGCTAAAACAATTTAAGACAGGAATCTCGTGGCATGAAGTGTGAAAAGACAACTGCAGACCATTTTTAAAAGTTCTTAACTAATACTGTACAGTATGTAATGGTGACCCTTTTGCTGTGGCTGGTGCACTTGGGTATGTTATTCAGGCTAAAGACAGAAGACGTTGCTCAACTGAGAAAAGCTTTAAAATTTTCGCAAGTAAACCTTTCTCTCCCACTGGTACTGCCAAGAATTTTATTTGGGCCAACACCAGATGACTCTGTTCAGCTGTTTGTTCAGGGATAATCACATGTACTTTTTAACAACAGGCTATGGGTTACGCTTCCTCAACAGTCTGCATTCTTGGCACGGTCATCAAGAGAAGTACAATTACTCAGAGATTTGATGAAATTAGACCCAAGTGACATTTTTCCATGCACTATAGTATGTTCAGTAAGTTTCAGAAGCTAAAAGTTAGGGCTGATGCCATATTATTTTCCTTTTATGGGTGGCAGTATAGAAAATAATGCAATACAAGCAGTCCTCATAATAAAGTCAGGGAATATCACAGCACAACATTTTCCATACAATTGGTCTGTAACTTGGAAGGAAACACTCAAATCAGCCTTATAAGTACCAATGGAACTTCAATAAGCAATGTCTGTTACTTACTATAAACTTAATAGCAAAACAAAATACAGTATTAAATCAGGCAACTGAAATGAAGACTTGCAGTATATAGTTTCTGAAGTGGGACAGACATCCCATTAACACAAGAAGCAACTCGCCACAATTCAGAATAATAAGCATAACAATAGTATTCTTTCTGCTGACTGTACAATACATCTGGCAGTAAGTGTGCCTCTCTCTTTATAAACCTCATCCCACTACTCCACAGGCAAATTTATTCTGCAATGAGGGGAAAAAAAAAATCCAGAAAAAAAGCATACTGCATCATATGCAAATAAACCTTCTTCTCATAGGAAATGATTGACAGTAGCTATTACACAGAAAGATCATTTTCACTCCTTAAAATAATTGTTGATTACAATAAACAGCCATTGGGATTGCTGGTCACAATATGATTACCAAAACCAGAACAATAAACAGTTACCCACAACAGCAAGTAATACCATACATCATAATAAAAAGTAACATTATTGGAAACTAGCATATGTACTTTCTATACAAATTCACATAAAGTTCACTCTTACTCTGCTTCCAAAAAACTTCAAGGAATAAACTTGTGCTTCTTATGCATTATAATAAAAACATGATCTGGCCTTTGACATAATGTGAACAGGAATCAGAACCTGAACATAAATGAGGCCAGAAGTGAATTTCATCAGTGTCAGTTATACAGTACATTTACTAAATACACAGCACCCTCATCTACTAACTCAGTGATGCAACCCTACCTATACTCTAACTGCATAAGGATAGTTGTACTTCATGTTCACAGTAACACCAAGGTCAGGCATATACTTCAGTCAATTACAGTAGCTCAACAAACTTCATAACATTATCTGTTATCCTTTCTCTGAGTTGTTCCATGAAAACTCAGAGATAAGTATTCTACTGCACTAAACAATACATGATACATTCCTACTCTGTAACTGTCTTGAATTTATAGTATCTATGAATTTCTGTTCCTACTACAATACCAAAGGAAGTATATTTATTTCCAGACCACAGTACTGGTACACTAGTCACACTAATTTTATCAACTATCAGCCAGGTTCATCACAGGAGAGATACAAATAAGTTATTCAGTTTGAAAATACTGTATAGGTGATACTTTGGCCTCAGTACCATGACACTCCGACTCAAGCTAAGCCCCCCAAAATGCTCTTTTTAAAAACCATGTGTATATACCACATCTTTCCTCAGAGTAACTCAGCTCTAGCTTTTTGGGAGGATGAAGAATTGTCATGATTTTGGATATGGGTTATCACAGATATCACAATGCAGTTCACAACATGGCTCAGAATAAATTGTCAAGCAAATAACAATATAAAAAAAGGAATCTGGTAAGTGAAATTACCTTGCCAAATTGTCATAGATACTTAACCAAAATAATTGCACCATAGCAACTTTATCTGGTTCAAGTTGTAATATACTGTAGATGTAATCACACACCCACTAGGAATCAACAGTCATATCAATAAAATTTTGTACCTGTTACCTTTCACAGCACTGCTCCAGGTTCCTGTGTGTGGTGATTCAGTAGAGATAACTGGAACTCCTATCCCACCATAATGTACAGGTCAATGAGGCATCCTGCCAGTGAACACTTTGTACTAGGTCTGCTTTTTTCAGTTAAATGGCATAACACACACACACACACACACACACACACACACACACACACACACACACACACACACACACACACACAGTTTGGTTTTAGGGAAGGAAGATCATGTGTTACTAACCTATTAAGTTTCTACAGTAGGGTAATAGATGTCATACAGGAGAGAGAGGGATGGGCGGACTGTGTCTATCTGGATCTTAAGAAAGCATTTGACAGGGTGCCCTATGGTAGGCTACTGTGGAAGCTGAAGACTTTTGGAGGGGTGCATGGGAAACTATTAAAGTGGATGGGAGATTATTTGATAGGAAGGAAGATGAGAACAGTAATAAGAGACATGGTTTCACAATGGAGAAATGTGACTAGTGGAGTACCCCAGGGCTCTGTCCTGGCCCCTATAATGTTTCTGATATATGTAAATGATTTGCCAGAGGGTTTGAATAGTTACATGAGTATGTTTGCAGATGATGCTAAAATTATGAAACATATTAAATGTACTGATAGTTGTAAAGAACTGCAAGAGGACTTGGACAAACTCCACAGCTGGAACCAGACTTGGAAAATGGACTTTAATGCCAAGAAGTGTCATGTATTAGAAATGGGAATAAGTGAAAGAAGACCACACTGGACATATAAAATAGGCAATGAGATAATTAGTAAAAGAAAGGAGTGATTATTCGGGATGACTTGTCACCAGAAAAGCATATAAACAAAATCACTGGGGGAACTTATAGATTACTGACTAATATGAGAGTGGCTTTTAATTATATGGATGAGGAAATGTTGAGGGAGTTGATAGTGACCATGATAAGACCAAGACAAGAGTATGCAGCTGTGGTATGGTCATCTCATTTGAAGAAGCATATTGATAAGCTAGAGAGGGTTCAACAGATGGCAACGAGGATGATACCACATTTAAGGGAACTCACCTGCGAGGAGAGATTGGAAAAACTGAAGTTACCAACACTGCATAAGAGAAGGGAAAGAGGTGACTTGATCACGATATTTAGAAATATAAGAGAATTGGAAAGGGTGGATAGAGAGGATCTTTTTGTGTTGGATGATGGAAGAACAAGGGGTCATGGCTTCAAGTTGAGGAAAAGTAGATGTCTTAATGATCTCAAAAGGTTCAGTTTCCCGAACAGAAGCATAAGTATTTGGAATGACTTAGACGAAGAGGTGGTGCAGGCAAAAAACATTCATGTATTTAAAACTTGATTAGATGAATGTAGATATGGAGACAGGGCAACATGAGCTTTGCTAAATTTCTGTATGCTACAAACAGGTAAATACAAATAGGTAAATACACTATGTTCACTAATGACCTTTAAGACTTTGCTGCATTCTCCCAGTGTTCTTTTTAGTACAGTACCAACATTTTAACTACTATTCGAATTTATCATTTATTTTTCTTGTAAAACTACTAGAAGTACATTTTTTCAGTCACTCTCAATGTAAACTGTAATATAATTTTGACCTTTAGATCTTTATCATATCCAGCTTTCATATGGCCAGAAATGAGATACTGATAAACATTTTATGTGAATTTTACTGTTCTAGTCTGTACTTTATCACTTTTAGTAGAGCATGAACACATTCCTGTAACCTAACTGCCTCTGGTAAGGTGTTCCTGTTTAATTTGGCTGTTTATGATCATTAGATATTCTACATAATCTCTAAATATCCAGTTACAGTATAAGATCTCTCTTCCTCATAACACTTCTGGAACAAATGGTTGATTACACGATCCTTTCATTCTAGCCTCCCTGTATTTAATCCTGTGTTCTTTGAAATACTGTAATATCTAATTTGGATGTGAATTATGAATTTAGTGGTATACTTTTAGCTGCTGTATTTATCTGTATGGCAAAGATACATAATCAGAATCTGTATACAGTAAGAGAGATCAAGAAAGGTCATTTATAAATGATAATACAGATACTAGTGGCCTCCAGCAAGAAATTTAAGTCTTTCACTAAGGTACAAAGACATCTTTAAAATATTCCTCCTACAATCAACTATTTTCAACTCAGGAGAGATTTTTCAGACTGTAGGGGTTAACCAGAGCTTACGTTAACCCCTTTACTATGTGGGAGAAGCCCTCCTGAATAAAAGTCCAATATTAGCTTAAACAAAATGAAAAAGATGTCTTCATGCTGAGAGGGATAATGTCTTATGACACTGCTCCAATAATCTAGCTATTCAGCTACAGCACAGTACTTCAGTATCCTTCCAACCCAATTACAGATAAATTAGGGGGTAACTGAGCAACAACTTAGAAGGCATAAGAATAGCAGTAACATAGAGGCTAAGATGGAAAGAGAAAAACTGCAGATACCATGCCTGTATACCAGGCTGGGATGGAACTGGCTAGTGACAAAATCAAATAGAAAATGATAAAAGAGACCATCCTATTGCAGTGCACATGTTTCAGGCAACAGATTATAAAGGAGNTGCCCCATCAGGAAGGTTAAGTGGCCTGAGGCTGGCTTATTCAATCCAGTTAAGGTGTGGGAATCAATCCTTTGCCCATGAGGTGCATTATGTGAACTAACTTCATGTTCCCCAAGGACTTGAACACCCTTACTATACAACAACTGAATAACTTGAAACAGAAACTGAGAATATCCTTTGCAGTACACAACTGAACATTTCTACTTCACCCTGTCTAGGTATAAATGGTTTCTGGTCCATTTATCAGTGTGTCCATTCATCCATCCATCACCCAATACTACATTGCCCCACGAGGTGTGTAGGAACCCGGGGCTACGCAAGTTGGTCCTGACATTTAAGATGACAGTGACCAGCCTCACTCATCCCTGAGTGGCATTATGTGTGCAATAAACCCCAACCACCCCTCACATAAACCTACACAGGCTCAATCCAACTGGAGCACCTTAATTACCCACTGAACCACCAGGTGCCATAAAATGGTTATATGGCTACCACCCAGCACAGTAAATTTGTATTTCATCTGTAAAATTCAATCACCAAATTACACAAACATTATAATATTATGTAAAAAAAATTACTTAATTCCTGATTTTACTAAGTTGCTGTATTATGTGAAGGACTGATAAATGAGTGAACAATGGACCAAATGATTCCAGAAAAAAAAAAAAGTTAAATAAGTCTGGTGATGAATGGATGAACAAAAATGAAAACCATGAGATTAGCTACTGGAGTAATGATAATTAATTCAAAATGAAACAAAATTAAAGTGAGTACAATAGTTGAAAAAAAAAAAGATCTTTAACCCTTCCTCTTTCCTTGTTTCTGGATCCTGCCTCACTGTATCAATAGGAGGGTAAAAAGATCACGATGATGGTGATGATGAGGGTTAACTTGTTAACTGAGACTGGGGGTTGTGATCTTAGTGGCACAGAAGGTTTTGTAACATCTCTTCCTATGCAATTAATTTTAATAATACACCTTAGCAGAATCTTAAATGTTATTTATGTTGTTTTAATATCAATACAGCTTGAACGAGTCATGCACAAGAAGATATGGAGGTGAACTGTGCTAAATAAATTGCTGTGGAATCTAATATGCCTTGGATTATAAGAAATGCTGCTGAACTCCATCAGATTCCTTTACTATTACACTGCAGCACCAACAAATGCTATCTTGGTCAGCAATTCAACAATTTACCCTCTGGATCTGATAATATCTTTTCCAGTATATTACTAGTATTTTCTATTTTTCTTCAAGTTACAACTCTTTAAACTGAAAGGGTTAGGTATAGCTTCCACTATACACTTCCTTACAAGAAGACGACTCCCATAAACTAAATACAAACTGATCTGGTAGCAGTAAGAATACAAACAGGAAAGATATCACTATGCTGAAGGAATTTGTCCTTGCTTCAATTAAGGTCAGTCTTGAGGGATGGTTTTTACACCCCATTCACACACTACAGGCCATAAAAATAATGACCTTAAAATCACAAAAATAAATAAAAAATAAAAAATAAAATAGTCAACATTCCTTTAATGATTACAAATAGACTGACACAAAATAGGTATACAGGAGACAATGAAACTCCAAATTTCTATTGTACAGTAGAGGCCACTGTTATGTAGAGACAGTCAAGTACATCACACTCAAAAATATTAAAATTTGTATGCAGTGTCTGACACAAGAACTACACAATATTTGAACTGTGTGAATATACAGTATATTTCCAAGCGAAAGATAATATCCAGGATATTGTGAAACCCAAAACTCACAGTTCTTCTATATGACCCAGCAGGACACTTTAATACAGTATGCATAAAGACATGAGTTTCACTGTTCCAGATTTGAATATCTTAACCCTATCAGTACAATAACATCATTTACTGTGAGTTATTCTTGCTACTACCAGACAACTTTATTTAGCCAATGGTTCACATTAATGAAAATTATCTGCAGACAGCAAGATAAATGATAAAAGATACCCAGCATTGTGAAAAAGCTAAAAACTATATTCAAACCTAGGGCACGAAGCTCTTGACCTTACAAGTGCCATGCATGGGTCAGGAATGAAAAGCAATAATGTACAAAAATGTCCTCATTATAAATTAGGAATTAGGACATGTTCAAATACATCACTGCTTTTTTTCATAAATCTGGTACTGTGCATTAAAGGAACTGGCAGATAAGTTGTTTAAGCAGCAACAGAAATTTTTGCTGTACTATAGTGAAATTTACTTTTTGCCTTAGCTGCAAAAATGGACATAAAAAAGGGGGGAACTTATAACAGGGACTTACTGTGGACCTTCCTAAAGTAGATTTGTAAAGCCTGAAGGATCGAAGGAAGGAGTGCACAATGTATCTAATCCATTCCATCCATCCATCATTCAATCCCATATAGCCCCTGAAAATAGGAATATAGGGCCACAGGGCTAAGCTAACTAAATAAAAAATAATAAAGGAATTGGAGTTTTCAGTGAAATGAGGGTGGAGATGTTACAATATCAAAGTTTTATGAAAAATCACACAGTTTTTCCTACTGTGGTTCACATTACACAAGAATTAAAATTAGTGTTCACCATTTATGTTTACTTTGCTTTTTTAGGGCACTACATCATGGGGAAAAAAATCATGATCAAGACAATTCTATTACTCTACTCCAGCTAAATTCACATTACAGTACTTCATTCAGCTAGGAGCGAGTCATAAACATCAGAGAGTTAGTCTATCTATCTACTGCCAGACACCTCAATCCCGCACGGGGTGGCCACAAACAAATCGCCTCCATGTCATTCTGTCTCCTGCCATTTCACTACCACGCTCCCAACTCACACCCCTCTCTCTCGGATACCTCTCCACTCCATCTCATCCTCGGCCTTCCCCTCCCTCTCGCCCCCTCCACCTCACTCACATACACTCTCCTCGTCAGTTTTTCACTTTCCATCTTCTCCACATGCCCAAACCACCTTAATGTGTTTCTCCTAATGCTTCCCATCACGTCCACAACCACACCACAACGCTCCTTCACTTCCTCATTTGTTAGTCTGTCTCTCCATGTGACTCCACATGCTCCTCTCAAATAACTCATTTCCACTGCTCTCACTCTTGACTTCTGTCCTTCCAACAAGGTCAAAGCTTCACTTCCATATGTTAGAGCTGGTATCACAATACTGTCATGTAACAACTTTTTCACTTCCATGCTCACCTCCCTGCTTCTTATCACTGCTTTCAATGAACCAGCAACCTTCCTTCCCTGCTGCACCCTTTCGAGCACTTCACCCTCCAGACTTCCATCCTTACTCATCACACTGCCCAAGTACTTAAATTCACTCACATTCTCCACATCCTTCCCATCCAATCTCACTGTACATTCAATGGCTTCAATTCTCTCGAAGAGCATCACTTTACTCTTCCCTACATTGAACTTTAGATTCCGTTTCTTACGCACTATCTTAGTACTATCATCATTAATCCTCTCATAATCAGGGCAATTCTCATATTCTATTCCAGCTAATGCTAAATTATTTTATTAAGCTGAGAGCCATAGGAGCCTGAGAGTGTTATACGAACTTTTCTCAAAATTCTGAGTTCACGCATTCATCCTTGTTGCACCAATCATATCAATTACAGTGTACAGTGTGTCCTTAAGCTTCACGTCTAACTGGTACCATGAGGTTGGCAAGAAACCAGAATTTCGTGAACTGAAAGGTATTAATTCAATGGTAAAAAAATCTAATTGGTTCTAGAGCCCTTCCCAAAGTCACTCTTTTTCTCACTTCTAAGACATAATTATAATAAAACAGGAAGCCACAATAACTGACAACCAAATGAATATGATAAAAATGTTAAGAAACATTAAATAAATGAATCACCAGCCAGAAATATATTAACCCTATCCTCTACTGAATACTTTTTCCTTTGCACACCAACTCGATACACAACACTCTTCTCTTCTTGTTTCCATCCTTTGAACTTCCTAGTATTTCACCATCACCACTATTACCTAGTCCTCCAATGAATGAAGAGGAAGCCATAATACAGTACAATAAGGTAGACCACAGGAGAACAAGAGCTGAATGAATGGAAAGGCAAAAAAAAGACCACAGCAGCGATCACTCCCAGAGAACCACACACACAGTCTCACAGTTGGCGGGATCTCTGAAACAACATGGCAGACAACAACTGACGATTGCCTTGCCAACCGGCACCCCGTATATTGACACAAAAGGCGAAATCTTGATTGTGAGATAAGTTCTTGGAAAATTTGGGTTTTCCTGTGAAAGGTAAATTCGTAAACCCAAATCAAGCAAAACAAAAGGGCTCACTTAAATAAAATACGAACACGTGGACAATAAATTCTGAGCCTCTCCAGTCATCTGAGCTTCCCTTATCATACGAATGTAAGTGTATATCACAAATACAGGTCATAGGAAATGTAAAGCAGTACTTGCATCAGCCCTTAGGGCTGTATTTGCACCTCTTTCCTTAGCATTTTAGCTTGCATATTGTACCTTAACATTCGCTTGCATGTCATTTAGCATTAGTCTTTCAGTACTGACTTAAAAGAGAATACTGATATTTTTTCTCTCAAAAAAATTGATAAACTGAGGAAGGAAAAAACAAATACAGAAAAAATTCTATACACCAGACTGCAGGTGTCCTCCATTCATAAAATATCTGTAAACATTGGACTTAAAACTACTGTGGGTTGAAGTCTACGGGGAAACTAATCTAGGGAAGCAAATTCCACAAAGTCTTAAAGTGCAGAATAAATTGTGACAGAGGAAGTGCTATGAAATCTCCAAAGCTACTCAGAATATTACCCATAGTATCATCAGTCATTTTCATTACTGACAGGTAACCCAGATTCATTATTTACTTTATGCTCCACAGATTAGGCAATACAGTCAGCCCTCACTTAACCCAGCCCTTGAAACTTGGTGATGTCTTCTTAGTTTATTCAGTACAAGCAGATTATTTTATTCAACTTTCTAAAGAGCTCCAATACTGAAGAGGATTAGGTTTATCTAAGGCTACAACTAACTCCTCCAGTTTGAAAAGTCTATCTTAACCTGAAGAAAATTGCTAGGAGATGGCAAAATTAAAATGTTAATGGCATCCCCAGCATCAATGTAACTTAGTAATGAAACCGCTATAAACCTTTCACTAACGTTTGTACATTTGGGTATTTTATTCGGGCAAACACCAAAAGATTTTATTTAAAAGGCTTAATAGAATATACCATCCTAATAGCTATTACTCTTTCCTACACATTTCCATGACTTTGGGTAACATAATTATTTCACTTAGATGAGAATAAATAATATCAATGATCTGACATCAGCATGGGCACCAACATCCTGTGGACCTTCTCCTGGTAATCAAACTGTGATCAGCCCCAAGCAATGAATAGTATCCAATTAGACTGAGACAGATACTAGCTGTCAAAGCTTCAAAAACTATCTCAAGTAACATTATATCTGTCATTGGTACAGCTAAGAATTTCATTTTGGGGAACACCAGATGGCTTTGTTTTACCTGTCTATCATGCAAGCATTTATTGCCCATCAGAAGTGCAGTGGACCACAGCAAAGCTACCAAGTCCCAAAATTTAAGATGGGCCCTATCTGTTTGGGCCACCTTCCCACTACACCAGGTATCATTCGGTTATATGATTACTATTCAACTAGGTATACGGATTCCTGAGTAGCACAAACGACAGAAATTTGAGCAATCAAATGGTTAAACAAGGACTAACTGCACTTCATGTATCCAAGAGACACTTCTATAACTTAAATTTGGGATTTCTGATCACCTGAATACAGGACAGTCAATGCATTATACACCACTTTTACCCCTCAATGGCCACATCTCAAGTGCTTTATTCGAGCTGACACCAGGTGACTGTACAGCTGGGTGAGTCATAGGAGCCTGGGAATACAAATACTCTTACCATTCACCCTTTCACAGTTAGTGGAGCTCTAATATTCCAATTCCAGATAACAGCAAATTATTTTTTTTCAACTGACACTGAAACATTGGAGGTGAGAGTATTATTTAGATTTTCTTCCATATTCAACACTGAATTTCATTCATTTTGTACTCAGCAGAAAAATTAAGTTATAAAACACTCTGTAACTTGATGCAAAATGCATAGCAAAGTCACCAATGTACTGAGAAATGTCTGGCATGAAATATTTTACATGCATCCATCCATCCAATCTTATGTTGCTCCATGAGGAGCAGGGGAGCCCAGGGTTAGGCAAGTTGGTCTTGACATTTAAGATGACAGAGACCTGCCTCATTCATCCCTGAGTGGCATTACATGAGCAATAAACCCCAACCACCCCTTGGGTATAAGCCTACACAGGCTCAATCCGATTGGAGCAATGTACTTACCCACTACAAGACCAGGTGCCATAATTTGGTTATATGGTAACCACCGAGCATAGTAAATGGTTTCCTGGCATACAGGAATTCATTTGGCTTGTCACTCAGCGTAGAGTCACCCATAGGCAGAAGGAAGGGGAAAGAATGAAGGAAAGAAAGACAGAAGAGGGAGTATTAAGTCACCCAAAGGCAGAAGGAAATGGAAATATGTTAAAAATACATGTAATTACAGTGCTTCCTCCAATTTTGCGAGAATATGGTCGACAAAAAACCTCGCAAAATCGAAATTCGCAAAGTTTAAACAATTAAATATATGCAATAAAGGTAAATTGGTCGACATCACCCCAAGGTAAGCACTTTTTCCCACTCTTTCTCTCAACTCTACCTCTTAATTTTATGATGATAAATGAAACAAACATGGACTGATGTATTGTACAGTAATATTATTATGAAAACATCATAGGTACGAAACATAAAAAAGAAAAAATGCATATTTACACTGATGTGAAGACTGGCGTGGTGTACGGGACTGGTGGCGGGGAAAGGCTTGGGTGCGACTACTGTGGTGTAAACAAACGTGGGGGGCGGCAGAACACCGAACTAGGAGGCACAGTACGGCCAGCGAACCACAACGTCACTACTCCGCGTGGCAAAGTAGTGCGGGAAGACGACTTTCCCACCACTCGACCTCGCAAAGTGTGTGATCGCTCGCAAAGTTCATAAATGTTTTAAAAAAAATGACTTGGAACAACCTCACAAAATTGGTGATTCGCAAAGTTAAAGTTCGCAAAGTTGAAGGATGTACTAAAGGTAAATGGTGGCCTGTAAAGTTGATGCATAAACAGGAATTCAGATAAACTCAACTTGAATAGTGTAGAAAATTAACGTTATATATAGTTATAACACGATACTTAAAAATGTACAGTACTGTAAATATCTCATTTCACATTTCTCTCTTACTGATGATATGGATGCATTTGATCCATAATTGGCACATTATATACAATATACAGTATATCATCTGGCTAAAAAAAACACTACCTTCTCCATTCATACATACAACAGTACTTATAAAACATCCCTTTCCATTGTCTACTCCTTAATAGTCTATTTTCCAACTCTAACCTGCAATTTCTGTACACTTAGGGCTGTCTGTTCCCATTTCATTTTGTTTCATTTATGAAGGCTCCAACATGCTCGCAAGCAAGCATTGGCCTTCGTCACCTGATGGCAGCTCTCCATGCTGCTCGATCTCTAGCGGCCCCCTTAATCAGTCTCTTAACCCTGAGGTCACACTCAATGACTTAATCCCAGGTCTTTTTCGGTCTACTTCTCGCAACCCTACCCCTGACATAAACACTTCTCACTTTCTGCACCCAATTATCATCACCCATCCTCTCCACATGCCCAACCCACCTCAATCTACCTCTCTTCAACACAACACCAATACACTCCAGTCCCATCCTACCTCTCAACTCTTCCATCATAAACCTAGTCCCCAGGCCTTACATCTAGGGACACTGCACATCCATCTAATCATCGTCATTTTTGTACATTTTCTGTACACAATATTTCTTATTTCACAAAAGCTCTCAACTCTTACTGCAGCCAATCTTTCACTTGTTACATTTATTTTTCCTGTTCTTACCACCCATTTCTCTACCTATGACATCTAATCACTCTACAGCTACTCATGTAGTACAATAACGGCTGTATCAACCAGAACACTTAAGCATGTAGCAGAGACGGGCTACAAGCACTATGATCCTCCTATTTAAATACTGTTATTATTAATAATAATAATAATAAAATTAAAGTATATCCAGCACCTCTAGTTCAGTGAAAAGTCAGTCATTTTAAAATCTACAGTTCTTAAGTTGCTATGAGCTAAAAACTAATAATTTCAAGTACAGTACTGTAATGTTTACAGTTTTTTTCACTAACAAAAGTTAGATACCCAGTTTATCTAATCAACCAGCACCCCTAACTTTCCACATATGCCAGATAACAGCTTTTACTGTCCTGAACACTCCAATTCACAGCACTGTACACCCATGGACAGAAACTGTCAATGTGGATCCAACTCAGAGAATACATGAAGATGCTTTTACTCTTGATCCCCCATGATTCCAGCTTTCCTGCCATCCATCCTTTTCTTCTCCCGATTCGTATTATATTTGGGTTTATTACATATTTAATTTACATGGGCTTATGTGTGAGAAGTTCAATGCCTGGGGCTCGGTTGCTTAATCTGCACAATGAAAGCAAGGGTGACCAATCACTTGCCCTTAGACACATGTGACTGGAGTGCCGTACCCCACTGAACCATCAGGCATTATTATTCCCCATACAAGAAATACTGAGAAGTGAGAAGTATGGGCACCTTCTATCCACTTAGGCTAATACTGAAATGTACAGCTGATCTACTACAATGTATCAACTTGTACATTAACCACACAGAAAGCAGAGGAAAACTCCAGAGCTTTTGCTTCCATGTTCTTTACCATTTGGTGCAATGATCACCGTTCTGCACTTTTTCATAATTATTTGTTTAAATTCAGAAAAGTATCTAGAATTGAAAGTGTTAAGCAAATAAGAAGAAGACAGTATAACAGACATCAAAATGGCCTGTTGATTATGAAAAGCTCTAGTTCTCTTTCTTTTTCTTTTTTTTACCCTTTTTGGATGAATCCAAGTGCTGATCAACCACACTTATAAGTGCTAAAACTGATGTGTCTTAAAACATGTGACAGTATCTCCTCTAAACCATCCCAAAAACCAATATCACAAAATAATTAATTTCAGGTCAGTTAGTAATCACCATAATTATGAGAGAAAAATACCTGCTGCTGTGCTGAATTCTATTCATAACATTGGAATTATATACACTGTATGTGAATATCACTGCTAAACGTGATGACTAACTCTCAGTAGGGTATATTTTAAAAAATTCGTCTTTGATAAAAACAATAACTTAACATTTATATAAATGAAACTAATATGTCTCTAAGATTCAAGTACTGTATAATAATGTGTGTGTGCGTATGTGTGTGTGTGTTTTCTCACCTAATTCTCTCTTTTTTCAGGACTAATTCAGGCTCAAAATGTCCCATTTATTATTATTATTTTGTTATACATTTTTAAAATGTGTGTGTGTGTGTGTGTGTGTGTGTGTGTGTG
>JAGKTI010002474.1:0-15039 GCA_018397915.1 Birgus latro
TGTTGCCTCTCCTGACATTGAGAGGACTCTCCTTACGTGCTAAGGGGCCTTTGTATGCCGCATGTGTTAGGAGTGTGATGCTGTTTGGTAGTGATACCTGGGAAGTAAAGGAAGAGGATATTCGCAGGTTTAAACGTAGAGAAATGACGATGATTAGGTGGATGTGCAGTGCGTCCCTGCGTGCAAGGCCTGGGGGGGCTGGGTTTAAGATGGAAGAGTTGAGAGGTAGGATGGGACTGGAGTGTATTGGTGTTGTGATGAGGAGAGGTAGGCTGAGGTGGTTTGGACATGTGGAGAGGATGGAGGAGGATAATTGGATACGGAGGGTGAGAGGTGTTAATATTGGGGGAGGGGTTGGAAGGGGTAGACCGAGAAAGACATGGGACGAGGTCATTAAGTGTGACTTAAGGGTTAAGGGACTGAACAGGGAGGCTGCCAGGGATCGAGCAGCGTGGAGAGCCGCTATTAGGTGACCAAGGCCGATGCATGCAAGCATGTTAGAGCCTTCAAAAACGAAAACGAAGACAAAGGTAATGGTGACAGGCAAAGAATTCAGTCAGGAAAATGGCCATGTGGATGCTGTGGCAGAGGAGTACGAGTGAACTCAGTGTTGTGCACGGAGTGTAATAAGTGGTGCCATAGAAGGTGTTCAGGTTTGCAGAATTTGAGAGGAGTGCAAAATTTCTGCTGCCCACTGCCCAGCCTGCATAAGAAGAGAGGCAGAGGGAGATGAAGCAGAGGATGCGCTAGAGGTGAATGGGGGCACACTACAGGAAGTGCAGCAGTTCTTCTATCTAGGAGATATATTGGACTGCAAAGCAGGGGTGGAGAGATCAGACAGAACAAGAGTGGCGGCAGCATGGTTAAAGTGGAAGGAAATAGCTAGCCTACTGGTCAAGAAACACATACCACTGAGACAGAAGTAAAATATATGAGGCCTGCATTAGACCAGTATTGATATATGGTCCTGAAACATGGGCTTTGACAGACAGACTGATGAATGTTCTGAGGAGTACTGATCGTAGAATGTTAAGATACATGGCGGGAGTGAGATGGGAGGACAGAGTTTTGAGTGAGGAGGTAGCCAGAAGATGCGGGGTGAAGGATCTCGATATCATCTTGAGGCAGAAGTGGCTTAGATGGTTTGGTTACGTGAGGAGAAGTGAGGAAGGGAGCTGTGTGAGAATAGCAGAGGAACTGGAAGTGGTGGGACATCGACCGTCAGGAAGACCTAAGAAGACCTGGAAAAGTGTTGTAATGCAAGATATGGCAAGACTGGGTATTGGAGAAGATTTAATCCAGGATAAGAAGCAATGGAGAAAAGCCATCGCACGTCCAACCCCAGTTTGAATATGGGAAAAGGATGAAAAACGAAGATGATGATGATGATGGGGTTGGTGGCAGTGTTGTCAGGGTGGAGGGACAGTGGCTGTGTGAAGTTTGCCATGGGGGTGTGGGAGGTGGTTCCATCTTGTGCAGTGTCTGTGATATGTGGGTGCATGGGAGATGTAGTGGGATTAGAGGTGGACTGCGAGAAGGTGCTGATTTCATGTAGGTGGTGAGTCAGGGAGAGCATGTGTAGGTTGTCATGCATGAAGGAACTGATCTTTCTGATAAGTCTCTGAAGTGTGTGGAAGAGTTTTGTTACTTGGGAGACATTTTGTGTTCTGGAGATGGGGCTGGAGATAGCTCTGTGGCTGGAAGAAGTTCAGGGAGCTGCTGCCTCTCCTGGAATGTGTTAGGAATGTAATGCTGTATAGTTGTGAGACCACGGCAGTAAAGAAAGAGGATATTTGCAGGCTCAAACATACAGAAATGACAATGATTAGGTGGATGTGCAGTGTGTCCTTGAATGAGAGGCCTTGGGGGCCTAGGTTTATGATGAAAGAGTTAAGAGTAAAGATGGAACTGAAGTGTACTGGTGTTGTGATGAGGAGAGGTGGACTGAGATGGTTTGGGCATGTGGAGAGGATGGGGGATGACAACTGGGTGCAGAGTGTGAGAAGTGTTAACACTAGGGGTGGGGTTGTGAGAGGCAGACCAAAAATGACCAGGGATGACATCATACAGTGTGACCTCAGGGATAGGGGACTATGTAAGGAGGGTTGCCAGAGTTCGAGCAGCATAGGAGGAAGGAAAGAAGGAATAATGAAAAAACTAGCACCAAGCCAAAATATGACTATATGGCACTACGGTAGAAGGGAGAGGGGTAGATTAAATGTGTAATATGAACTGCAGTAAGAAAAGTGACAATATTGGAAACAGAAGCAGAGGGAGAGTCACCTAGGAAATCAGTAAGTTGTGGGGACAGACGGAGTGAGGAAAGGAAGGGGAATGCTGCAAGACGTTGTTGAAATGTAGATGGGCAATCAAGAAAATGATGATGGACAGTCATAGGGCAGTCACAGTCTGAGCAGGTGGGATAAGGATCATGCCTCATCAAATGACCATGAGTTAGGTGGGTATGGCCTAAATGAAGACGAGCAAGGATTGTTTCCCATCGACAATTAGGGTGGGTTGATGTGTGCCTGGGAAGAACAGAGGGTTTAACATTAAGTTTGTTGTGAACCTGTTGGTCCCATGAGGATTGCTAACGATCACGGAAGAGGCAGGTTAGAAGAGGGAACAATCAAAAGCAAGAATGGAGCAAAGGGAGGATCTAGAGGAGGAAGCAGCAGAGCGCACCAACGAGTCAGCATGTTCATTACCTGCAACTGCAATATAGCTAGGAACCCAGCAGAAGCGATCCAACTTTTTCCTAACAGAAAGATGGAACGGTCACTCCTGAATCTGGGTGATTAGAGGTTGGGAATAAGATGTGGGGTGTGAGGAAGTGAGCGCATTCAGAGAATTGAAGAAAATAACAAAGGTGGAAGAAGAGAATGTCAGAAGAGCTTTCAGAGGAAAAAGAATAGCATACAGTTTTTACAGTATGGATACTGGCAATGGAGGAAAGCTACTGTGAAAGAAGTCAGGGAACACAACAACAAACCCAACACCATGACAAAATTTAGAGTCGTCAGTAAAGCTATGCGTAGCAGAAGAGTGACACGATATATGTTTGAGAAAAAGGGAGCGAAGGATATTTGAGGGAAGAAAAGACTTAGAACATGGAAGAAAAAAAGGGCAGACCACAGCAGGAGGCAGAAGCCAGGGTGGGAAAGAAACTAGACGTAGTGGAAGAACAGGAGGAAAAGCAAAACCAATTGACTGAAGAGGGATGGGGACCCGAAGGGAAAATGTAAGATGGGAGGCCGAACGAAAAAAGTGTTGAAGAAGGCTGGGAGGGCGGAGTAATTTCTTCGTATGGAACGGAGAAGACGTGTATAAGACCTGCCAGTAAGAAGAGAACAACGATAAAAGAGGGTGGAAATGCTCGACTCGGCATAAAGACTTGCAGCAGGAGTCAACCGAAAAGCACCGATAGCTAAACGAAGACCAATATGATGAACAGAATCTAGCTTTGAAAGAGTGCGAGTAGAGGCAGAAGATAATCGAGTTTGGAAAGAATAAAGATAGAATGAAGACGAAGAAGTGTGAAATATTCAAGTCTGAGAAGGGGATCTAAGGTGCTGCATGCTTTGTGATACCAAAACTGTAAGACAGAAAGAAGACTACAGGATTCAAGACACCTGTGAGTTAGTATTGATCATCCATACAAGCAGTGCTCGAAAGGGTGCAGCAGGGAAGGAAGGTTGCTGGTTCATTGAAAGCAGTGATAAGAAACAGGGAAGTGAGCATGGAAGTGAAAAAGTTGTTACACGACAGTATTGTGATACCAACTCTGACATAAGGAAGTGAAGCTTGGACCCTGTTGGAAGGACAGAAGTCAAGCGTGAAAGCAGTGGAAATGAGTTATTTGAGAGGAGCATGTGGAGTCACATGGAGAGACAGACTAACAAATGAGGAAGTGAAGGAGCATTGTGGTGTGGTTGAGGAAGTGATGGGAAGCGTTAGGAGAAACACGTTAAGGTGGTTTGGGCATGTGGAGAGGATGGAGAGTGAAAGATTGACGAGGAGAGTGTATGTGAGTGAGGTGGAGGGGGCGAGAGGGAGGGGGAGGCCGAGGATGAGATGGAGGGATGGAGTGGAGAGGTATATGAGAGAGGGGGGTGTGAGTTGGGAGCGTGGTAGTGAAATGGCAGGGGACAGAGTGACATGGAGGCGATTTGTTTGTGGCCACCCCGTTTAGGATTGAGGCGTCTGGCAATAGATAGATAGATAGAACAGATTGTCAGGCCTATGGGATGGTGATATTGAGGTTGGTGTCCAGGTTTACCAGGTTTAAGAAGCGGGAGGATCGCTATACACCAATCAGAAGGAAAGAAACCTTCAGTCCAGAATCTATTGTAAAGGGCCAAGAGAAAGGATGTGACTTGTGGAGAGAGGTGTTTTAACATAACATAATGTACACCATCAAGTTCCTCACTCACATTCTTTACAAGATTTAACTGAAGACGATAATTCACAAGAGAAAAGGAAGCATTAAGAGCTCCCTCAGCTGACAACATAAAAGAAATCAGTACGGATTCAGAATCATATTTAAGGCAATGAAATTCTTGAGGGAGATGAGACCCACTACTAATGAGACTAAAATAATTACCTAAGACATCTGCAACTAAGGATGCATCAACTACAGACTGGTCATTGATATGAAAAACTGGGCTTGGGGTGGGATGTGTTTGCCTGATAATCTATGAAGTCGGGACCAAATTGCTGCAGCAGGTGTATTTACAGAGATGGAGGAAACAGTTTCTCCAACTAGAACATTTAGCTTGACGAATGGTACGATGGAAGGCAGCAGAAGCTTGGTGAAATATGGGGAGGGTACTAATCCGATCAGGGGTGGACTGTTTACGGTAAAAAAATTTCCAAGCAGCACGTTTCACATGGAGAGATCATGAACAAGCAGGAGTCCACCAAGAAACACGTCTGGCAATTGATGGTTGCGTATCACAGGGAATGGCAGTGAGGGCAGCATTTAAAACCTGAATAAGGAAAAAGGACAACATATCTTTTGGAGATGAAAAAGATGAAGGAAGAAGCGGGGGCACTGTAAAAGAAGGAAATGACTCCCAGTCAGTAGCATGAAACTGCCAAAGAGGGGGACAAGGAAGAGGACAGTAAGAGGCAAGAGAAAGTTTAACAGGGAAGTGATCACTAAAAAGTGTCTTCAAATGCTGACCAAAGAAAATGGAGAGATTTTGAAGGGAAGCAAAGGGACAGATCCAAACAAGAGAGGGAACAAGTACGGAGATCAAAGTGAGTAGGGGTGCCAGTGCTAAGATGAAAAGATCTTGAGAAGAAAAAAATTGTTCTAACAAATGTCCCCTAGAGGTGATCACTGAGTCACCCCACAGGGAATGTCAGCAATTGAAGTCACAAAGAATAATTGAGGGAGGAAGAGAATGAAGGAACATGACAAAGTAAGGAAGACCAAGAGGAGCAGACGAAGAGAAATAGAGAGAACTAGCAGTGATCCACCAATGGAGAAAGACATGAGTTGAAGTATGAGGGAAAGAAGAAGAAATGGGGAGAGGTTCAAAGTGGACACCACTGTGGAAAAGGAGGACAGTGTCATATGAAGGAGGGGATTCAAGAAAAGTATAGACAGGAATAGGAACCGGGAAAGTATGAAGAAAGGTTTCCTGAAGGGAGATAAGAAGAGGATTATGGGAGGAAATAAGAAAACGAAGGACCATATGATAAGTACAGAAACCTCTAATATTCCACTGAAGGAGTGCCAGAACTATGGAAAGTCAAGTGTGGGAAGAGTGCAGAGGCTGCTTACGGCATTGAGAGAAAAAGTATCCAGGAGGCATAGGTTAATCAAGAATGGAAGAGATTGGGGAAGACAGACAGTGGCGGATTAAGGAGGGGGCTGACTAGGCTGCAGCCAGGGGCCCCCAGTATTTGGGGGCCCCCAATTCCTATAGTTTGTCAACAGAAAATCTGATACAAAAGGTCACCTAAGGGGAATGCATGATTGAGGGCCCTCCAGGGGGGCCCCTTCCCAATCCCCCATAACAAACCTTCCCTCAGGTATTCCCCCACGGCTACATTAACAATATATTTAAGTTTTCATTATATAAAGTAATAAAAATAACAATAGGCCTACATACAATCATTATATAAAGTAATAAAAATAACAATAGGCCTACATACAACTTAATCCCCAATCAGTTGGCTGCTGAATACAATGATTCTCGATCTGAATAAAATAATCGAGACTCGCTTCGCTCGCCAACTGTTTGATAAAAGGGCCCTCACCTGAAGTTTAGCCAGGGGCCCCATGCACTCTTAATCCGCCCCTGAAGACAGAGAGGATGTAGAGATCAAAGAGGAGGAAGGTGGATGAATAGTAGAAGAGTGAGAAACAGAGGCAAGGGGAAGAAGAGATGCTCCTGGAGAGGTAAAAATGGGAGGGGAAGGCGCAGGAGAGGTGGGAGGAATGTGAGTAGAGGGGAGTGAGAAAGTGCAGGAATGTACTTCTGCAGTGACAACAGTAGGCAAGGAAGAGGTACGGTGAAGATAACTGATGATACTTTGCAGGGATTCTGCTTCCATAGGAGAGGACAAAGGCTGAGTGTAAGCTGGTGGTATAGCATTCTGTTGCTGTTGTCTGGAGGAGGAGGAACACTGGACAGGTTGTACAGGCTGAGTAGATTAGGAAAGGGGAGAGAAACCAGGAATATGAAATGGAGAGGATACAATGGCACGTTTATGTTTGTTAGCTCAGGGAGGAGAAGAACGGGAGTATAGAGTATGGAAAGAAGTGGGGTGGAGGGAGAAGACTGAACAAGAGAGGGAAGGGAAGAAGAGGAATCAGGAAGAAAGGCAAGAGTGGCAAAAGAATTTGAGAGAGGAGAGACATTTGACGAGCCTGAAACTTGACATACAGGAGTGCGCCTAGTTGCAGGGGCACAGGAGATGCCAGGGGTGTCCCAAGCAATGTGCCTGTGGACGAGCTTTATGGAGGGTAAGTCCCGTTTTCTACCAGATGTGAGACACTTCTGCTTCAAAAATGTGGGTGGGACTGGAAAGCAGACATGCAGGTGGACACTGGGTGTCCAACCTGCGAGCAGTTGGGGCAAATAGCTGCAGACCGGCAGTATTTTGCAGGGTGTCCAAATCGGCAGCAGAAAGTGCAATGATGAGGAGGAAGAATGTATTTCTTGACAGAAAGGACTGTGCCTCTGGAGGAGGGAAGGTCACGGGACTCAAATCTTGGCGATGTTTGCTGGTTGTTGGCATCATCCTTTGGGAGAGATTGGTGATGCTGTTCAGAGAGGACAAGTTTTATGTCCTCAGAACATTCAGAGAAAGGTCTACTCCCAAAAGAGATGTATGAGGGAAGTTGGATAGTTCAGGGAGTCCCCGATAAACAAAACCCCAAAATACGAAAATTCGAAGGTACGGAAGTGAAAAATAGAGGACAAATGCTTCTATATGAAAGGCATGTGCTTCGATGGTACAAAAAGCGCTACGAGAACCTGTTTCAAATTTGGTGCGCGACCAACTGCAGCACCATAATCGTGTATGGCGAGGCAAGCAACTACTTCCACTTCGTCGTTCGTCCCACTCTGTTCCCACTCCCCGGCAATGTAGTGTGTGCCGTCTGTACTCTGAGAAGCTTTTGCATCGCATCTTGGACCATGCCACCCAAGTACCCTGCACCCTCATCATCTTCTGTGAAGCCTCTCAAGCAGCAACAGCACCGAACCCTGACGCTGGAGTGCAATCTGGAGATTATCAAGAGGCATGAGAAAGGCCAGAGCGTGAGTGAGATCGGCCGTGCCATGTGCTTACCTGTGTCGACTGTTGGTATGGTTACGACGAAGAAAGAGCTCTACAAGAAGACGGCAACCACTTTCACAAGCCCACAAGCTGCCTGCCAGGCCACACGGACATGTAGCAGCAGGATGGAGAAAATGCAACAGCTGCTCTTAACATGGATGGAGGATTGTCAGCAAAAAAGGATTCCTCTCTCTCTTATGCTTATTCAAGAACATGCCATGGAGATCTGGGGCAGGTTAGAGAGAGATGATGCTGTTTATTTATCAAATACTGAGTATTTGATAAATAAACAGCTGCTTAAAGTTCATTTACCTTTTATTAACATTTCTACTGTAGATTTAAGAACTTACAACCAGCCTAGTACAGTATAGAGGAGTTAGATGACAGTTTTGGGGGGGGGGCCCCTGGAACACATCTCCTCATTTTCTTAAGTTTCTTATGGGGAAAAATGCTTCAATATATGAAAAATCGATATATGAAAGATTTTCAAGGTACCAAACCCTGTCGTTTATTGGGGACTCCCTGTACTAGTCATGGAATTCAATTGAATATCTGGAAAAACAGGGACTGGATTCCCTGACAAGTCCACTAATGTTTTGACCTTCTCTGCTTGTGCAGCATTCTGGACTTTGAAGAGGCGAGAGCCATTCAGCCTTATAGAGAATGTTACATCAGAACCAACCTGTCGTAGCAGAGAAAGATGAAGTGACAAGTCATCCATCTGGGGAGTAATACTGAAATACTGAGACTAGTTCCGGGGTCCAAAAAAGGAGGTGGTCAAAGTAGGAATAGGGAGTCGGGATCAGTATAAGGACGGAATGAGGAAGCAGAAGAAACAGGGAAGACAGACGGAGGAAGGCGGAGAGGTAGACAAGGTGCAAGGGTTTACTACAGATGAAGAACAGTTAGATGGAATAATACATGGAAGGGACTGTGAGTTGGGACATGGTGTAGATGAACAAGAAAAAACAGGCAGGGGAATAGTGGAAGGAGTCAGAGAAGCACCAGGAAGAGAAGCCGGGGTTGTTGTCGGGGTTATAAAATCGGCAGAATCAGTGTACAGAGAACCAGAAACCATATCCATAACTTAACTTAGGAAGGAAAAGGCTCATCATGACTGCTGGAAAAGAAAGGATTATTTGGGCAGAATGCAGAGGCTAGAGGCTCGGCCAATGACTCAAGTAGGGATTAAGCTCCGAGTATGCACTCCCTGCCCTACCCTAGAAGGGATAGCAACATCATGTGGGAGAACTAAGTCTCCACCGCCTATTGGCCAAGAGTCCTACCACCAAGCAACAGCACCCCCAGAAAAGACAGCTGTCGCTTAGCAAAAGTTCCATCCATTCAAATGTCTACTTCTGCAAAGGTCCACACACTGGAGTCCCTGCAATTGGCCAAATCAATAGCCCACTGGCACACCCTTGTCCTTCCTGTTGCAACTTTCTCGAGGTCGTTGATGAGAATTTTTATTTTTTTATTTAATACCAAAGATAGAACAGAGAGGATAGGAGAAAAGGAAAGAAGCAATAGTGGAAGAAAAGAGTCTTGCAAAATTACCTGAGGCAGCAACAGGGACCCAAGGAGAGGGGATAGGGTAGAGCAAGGAAACATGAGTGTGACATCCACCTAGCGACCAGACTCCCACTCACTTTGGAGTTCAATAAGGTACATCCATACCCTGATATCCGGCAGTGTTGTGTACCAGTGGGAGTGTTCGTTCAGTGAGTATGTCATGTATCAAAGCAATTTTCCCTGTAAGATGCTGAAGAAATGCCACAGATGGGTTCCAGACCCAAACCCAAACTCTCATATACTTTACTCAGTCAACAGAGACACAGAAACACCACAGGTAATGTTATCATCATAAACAAAACTGTTACTATCAAATGGCACATCAAACGTCACATGCAGGAGGGTGGGATGGTGGGACATGTGGTGTTCAACACCATTTCAGGGCAACTAAACAGCCAGGCAGGCTGCTGGCTATGCACCGAGCAGGAGTGGCAGAGGGTGGGGGGGGCACAGGGAAAGAGGCAAGAAAGCCAAACAGCCCTACTGCCCCCCCCCCCAAGTCTTACTCTCATTCACCCCCTACTCTCACTCACTCACCACTCTCACTCACTCATCACTCTCTCTCTCTCACTCACTTACCACTATCACTCTCACACACACACATGGGAGACAAGTGGGGGTGGGGGAGGGTGGGGGGGGGATGGAGAGGGAGACAGCCAGGGGTGGGGGAAGGAAGGGAGACATGTCTGGGAGTGCTGAGTGTGGTGGGTGATGGAGGAGGGATGGGGGGGGAGGAGGAGAAGAGAGGGGAGGAAGGGAGGAGGAGAAGAGAGGGGAGGAAGGGAGGACCAGGAGAGCCTCATTTCAAACATAGGGAGAGGCGAGGTGTCGGACTGGAGAGGCAGGGTGTCGGACTAAAAAAAGTGATGGACTTTCAAAATGTTCGGACTGTGGGAATGTTCCCTAATTTTTTGTGTTCAGTCTAGCACCTGTTATCGATGCACCGGATAATGGGGTATGGGTGTACCCTGCTATAGCTCCCCTACACATGAAGTCCCAATCGACATCTCTGAAGCTCCCCAGACAACAATGAGCAAGGAAATGGGGGCAAGCAGCATGGATAGCTGCCATTAGGTGACTAAGGCCAATGCATGCATGCATACTGAAGCCTTTATAAAGGAAATGAAAAACAAATGAGAGTTAATTTCTGAAGAACAGTGAATGGCCATTTGTTCAATTTCACTTGACACTCTACTGGCAGCTTTCTATTTCTGGATCCTATTTGATTCAGTGATTTAGCAGCAACTGCAGTTAGTACTGGTTACCCATATTCTAATGGACAAATTGGGGGCAAGGGCAGCCCAGAGTAACTGAGTGTTTGTTAGTTCTGAATGTAGCAAATATACCATTAATAATAATGAGCAAACAATACCATACACATTGTTGTTGTCAAATCATTTCATATTCATTCATTCATCATCTAACCCAGTGTTGCCCCATAAGAAGAGTAGAAGCCCAGGGCTAGGCAAGTTGGTCCTAACATTTAAGATGAGAGTGACCAGCCTCTCATCCCTGAGTGGCATTACATGAACAATAAACCCCAACCACCCCTTGGATATAAACCTGACCTGACTCAATCCGATTGGAGCGCCTTAATTGCCTACTAAACCACCAGGCATCATAATTTGGTAATATTGTTATCACCCACCATAGTATATTGGTTTCCTGGTGTAGAGGAAACCATTTGGCCAGTCACTTACTGGAGTGTCACCTGTAGACAGAAGGAAGAGGAATGAATGAAGGAAAGAAAGAAGAGGAAGGATGAAAAGAAGGAAGGGAGGAAAGGGTAGGTGCCTGAGAGCAGCACTACATTGGGTGAGTGGATAGTGAGTGCCCCCTCCTACCACCATCAGAAAATACTATAGTAAGCTCTCATTTGTTAAAGGTATATATTAATGAGAAATATCACACCATCTCTTTTCTCTCCCTCTATCGTTCTCCAATTTTTCCTACTCCTGTTGATTTCTCTTTCTTTTTTTCTTCTGTCTTTCTATTCTTTCCTACTCCTTTTACTTCTAGTCCTATCTCTTATTATTTTTCTTGTCACATTCAAAAATAATAAAAGAAGGCAACGAAAGTGGAGAATTAGTGAATGTACAATAAAGAAAAACTAAGAAAAAATAAAGGAAATTATAAGAAACAATCTCTTCACTCAGTTGGCACCTACAGGCTTATATAGGCATACAAACTCAAAACTGGCTCTTACAGAACTAATGCAAAGGTTAATCTTGCTACTCTCTCATGCAACTAGCACATTTTTGCTCTCTCTATAATCCAATTGCGAACAGTGCAAGTAGGACAAAAATATGTGCACATTTACCTCATCACAGCTTAAACAACTGGGTAAGACCACTGCTTTGGTGGAGGGCAGGACACACAAATATGCTTGTTGTTTGAAATTTAGAAGAACAGAGTGAGAGTTTACATATGGCAATAAAGATGACTAAGGTTCATAGGATTACTTCACCTATTAGGTATTATTTTCTGTTATATATATCTTCTTGAAGGTTAAAACCTAATTATAATACTGTTTAATAATTACGCAATGATGTACAAGAATGGTGGTGGGTTAGTGCCCCACCCCGTAAAACAACTAACTAAAAATACGAACAAGAAGCCTGGGACCAGGACTGACCAAAAGTTGACGAAAAAGGACCGTACAAAGGACGTGGTAAAGATTGCAACATGGAATGTAAGGGGTATGAATGATGAGGTGAAAGAGAGAGAGATTGTACAGGTGCTTGAGAGTGCAAAAGTGGATATATGTGGAATAACTGAAACTAAATGGAGAGGTGAGAGTGTGAGAGAACGGGAGTATGGATGGGGTATATGCGTGGGAGTAGGTGAGAATGAGAGGGCGAAAGAAGGAGTGTGTATTGCTGTGGGCAACAGATGGAAGGAGAATGTAAGAGAGTATGGATCAAGGATTGTGTGGGTAAGAGTGAAAGTTGGACTACAAATGTGGGCAACTGTGTGCGTGTATGCGCCAATGCAAGATTGTGTAAGTAGAGTGAGAGAAGCGTTCTGGACAAATGTGGAAGCCTGCTTGGAAAAGTCTGAAAGGAATGAGAGTGTTTCTGATTGGAGATATGAATGGAAAAGCAGGGAATGAGAAGGTGGATGGAATGGTTGGTGAGTGGGGTGTGGCTGCTGAGATGGATGAGAATGGCAGTGCTTTAGTGGACATTTGTGCCGGGAGGGGGTTGGTGTTAGCTAATACCCTCTTCAGGCACAAAATGATCCATAGGTATACATGGCGAGTGGAGAGAAGGGTGGACGGTGGAATGAATGAATGGAAGGAAATGATTGACTATGTGTGTGTGGATGAAAGGATGAGATGTGTAATGGATGCAAGAGTATATAGAGGCTGGGGGAGTGGACTTTCTGACCACCACTTGGTGGTGGCCAGAATCAGAATCCAAACAAGATGGAGGAAGAGAAGAAGGGAAGGACAGGAGGAAGTATTTCTTACAAGGAGGGTAGAAAAGTTACAAGAGGATGGAATAAAGGCTGAATATAAAAGGGAAGTGGAGGAGCGATTGGGTAGCTATAGATTGGAGCAGGTGGGGGATGTGGAAGGTGTGTGCAAGATATTCACAGAAGAAATCTGTGCAGCATGTGAGGTGGTGTGTGGGGTGAAGAGAAGTTGAAAGGGGGTTCAGGGAACAGCATGGTGGGCTGAAGAGGTGAGAGAGGCTGTGGCACAAAAGAAGAAAGCATATAATGACTGGATGAAGAACAGCGGCGTCGAAAAAGCTGAGAGACGGACGAGAGAGCTATATGTAGAGAGGAGTAGAGAGGTGAAAAGATTAGTAAGAGAGAGTAAGAAGAGAATGGATGAGAAATTTGGAAGGAATTTGAGTGCAAAGTGGAGGGAATGTAAGAAAATGTTCTGGAAGGAGGCAAAGAGAGCTAGACAGGGTGCCAATGAAGTCAGTGGGGGTGTGAAAGATAAAAATGGTAGATTACTAGAGGAGAAGGGAGAAAAAGTAAACAGATGGAGAGAACACTTTAATGAACTGTTGGACATAGAGAATGAAAGTAATGCAAGAACAAGTGGCTGGGGAATGGCGGGGAGAAGGAGGGTTGTGAGAAAAGAGGAAGAAATCAGTAGGATGGAAGTGGTGGAAGCAATGAAGAAAGTTAAAATGGGGAAAGCCCAGGAATTGATGGAGTGTGTGGTGAAATGCTGAAGCATGGGGGAGAGATAGTAACAGAATGAACGTGGAAGGTGTGCAGATTGGCATGGGAGGAGGGTAGAGTCCCAGAGGATTGGAAGTCAGGTATAATTATTCTCTGAATGTGGAAGGTGTGCAGATTGGCATGGGGGAGGGTAGAGTCCCGGAGGATTGGAAGTCAGGTATAATTATTCCTCTGTACAAAGGAAATGGGGAAAAAGCAGCATGTGGTAATCATAGGGGCATTTGCCTTCTCAGTGTAATAGGAAAAGTATATGGTAGAATACTTATTGACAGAGTTAGGAAAATAACAGAGGAATTTGTTGGAGAAGAACAGGGAGGTTTTAGGAAGAGAAAAGGTTGTGTAGACCAGATATTCATTCTTAGATCCTTAGTGGAAAAGTTTCTAGAGAAGGGAAAGAAGTTGTATGCAGCCTTCATGGAACTGGAGAAAGCATATGACAGGGTGGATAGACAAGGATTGTGGAAAGTATTAAGAATATATGGAGTGGATGGGAAGTTGTTGAAGGCAGTGAAGAGTATGTATAAGGGTGCTAAGGCTGCAGTGCGTGTGGATGGCAAACTGAGTGAATCTTTCCATTTGAAGGTTGGATTGAAACAAGGATGTGTCATGTCTCCATGGCTGTTCAATCTGTACATGGTGAGGCTGGGTATTTAACAAACTTGGAAGTGTACTTAGGATCCAGGGGGTCACTGCCTGGTTTGCGGTACACTCGTGATGAAGGGGTACCAGTGACAGTAAATGTTGACTCATCACTCCAAAGCACAGTTTTCCAATGCTCCTCACTCCAGGCAAGATATTTCTTACAAAAATTTAGTCTCTCTTTCTTCTGAAGTGCAGTTAGCAGTGGTTTTTTACGAGCACAAAAACTCCGGTAGCCCAGATTGTCATGCAACAGCTGCTGCACACTTCTGACAGACACATCTGCCAGCAACTGTGGGTTCTTTTCTTTTAAATCCCGTGCTGTTAGCCTTGGATCCTTGCTAACTTGCCTTGAGATCAGCTGACGGGTCCTGAAGGTTGTCTTACGAGGTCTCCCAGGCTTGGGAAGTGGAGTGGGAGGAATGGCCTCCCCACTGTCCTTGAACCGCTTCACCAGTCTCTGCACTGTCCTCAGTCTAACACCATCTGATTTGCAATAAATGGGAGTTTGTGGCCAGCTTTGTATAAAGTAATCACTTCCACACGTTTGTCCTTGCTTGTGGTTACTTTAGGCATGATGAGAATGTGGTAGGTAACCAAATAACTGTGTTATTTGAGTCAAAACATGCCCTCGTGGTGCATCACACACAGAGACAATCCTCCTCCTGTGGCTGCCCAAACATTACTGAGCCTGCTCCTGTGGTGCCAAACCTATCAAGCAGGGTTGCCAGCTCCCGTTGAAAAAGCGTCAGCTCATTTCGCATCACAGGGGAGGGTAGTATTGACCCTACTTCACTTAACGCGAAAAAGAATGACGTCGGCAAAAAA
>JAGKTI010002474.1:34599-66665 GCA_018397915.1 Birgus latro
ATTGCTGTACTTGGCTAGCAGATCATCCTCAGCTGTGCAAGTACATTTTATACACTGGTGAAGCCATATTTACCCGCAGTGGATGATATGATACTCGTAATGCACATTAGTGGTCAAAAGCAAATCCCAAGGAGACAGCTGAACGGAACTTTCAACACCGATTTTCAGTTAATGTGCGTTGCGGTATGATTGACAACCAGCTTACTGGACCTCATATCTTTCAAGGGAGGCTTACAGGAGATGTCTATGTTAATTTTATCAGAGATGAACTTCCCTTGTTACTTAAAGATGTGCCTCTGAAAACACGGCAACGAATCATTTTTCAACACGATGGGGCGCCTCACATTCACATCTGTCAGATTTGAAAATTTCACAACTTGTAAACCATTACATTAAATACCTATACTTATAGAGTATTTTATGCTTAGAATTGCATAAGCTTGCGTTTCCCAGAGTTTCCGGAGAAACTCGTGAATCACCCTGTATATACTATATACACAGTACATACTAAGCAATAAATTCAATACTTTAAAGTACCCTTCATTTAAAGTTGTTTCAAAGTTAAGTTGCTGATGAATTAACACCTTTCTTAATTTACAATTTTTTTTTATTATCAAGTTGTTTTAAGGTCAAAGAGGACTTTTTATGTGCTTTTTAACCTCACACTCAAGAGCTAAAACGTCCTTCACTAAGTTATTTCAATTCAACTGCATTTGGCCAGCATGCATCCAAGAGCAAATGAGAACTGTTTATCACACACACTATCATTTCTCCTAATAAAGTTAGTTAAAAACCTTATCACTCCATCCTTAGAAGGAGGGAAAAAGAGGTCATGATGATGATGATAAGAAAAACCCTATCCTGTGGGAGTGGAGACCCTGTGAATCAATCTCTCTCCTTCTTCCACTGCTTCTTGCCATCCCTCTCTGTCCCTCTCCACCTCATCCAGCCTTCCTCGGTTCACTACAGGGTTCTGTGCATACATGAATGATGCATACGTGACAAGAGCAATTGCTGCTGCTGTCCATACATCCACTGGGATTCCAAGAATTATCTGCCGGAAGAAGAGTGGAGAATTAACCTAAGGAATTCTCATTATAATATGTTCACTGTAACTTGGATCAAATTTTTGTCATCTAGCAGCTTATTTCACTTTTGTTTGTTTGTTTGTTTTAACTGAAAATGAACAGAGCAAGGAAATAATTGAAAAAAAATAAAATCCATTCACCAGATAACAGATGTCCTCCACTCATTACAAATCTGTAACAGTTGGATTTGAACTCTTGTATGCTGAAGTTTAGGGAGGAACTAATCTGGGGAAGCATGTTCCAAAGAAGCAGTTTGGGGAAAGAAGGAATTCTGATAGGCAGATATTCTGTAATAAGGCAGTGTGAAGGCAAGTCATAAGCACTACCAGATGCCTATGTAGTATGGTGGGAGGTCTGGAGAGGGGGCATAATGAAAGCAGCATCCTCTGAGCATCTGCCATAAAAATACAGAAGACCCTCACAATAAAATATTAATTGGGTGAAAGTCAGTTTCATTATGGCTGATATTGTAGTCATTATATCAAAGGGTCTCCCCAAGGTGGAAAGTATGTTTGAAAATTAATGCGGGCAAGAGCATATCGTAGTACTAATAATGGGAACTATACCCATTTTACACAAATCTGGCTAGTTATTTCACCTGTATGCAGCTTATTTCACATCCTTGTCATAGCACTTCTTCATGACTAGTACAGTATTGTTTTCAACTGTTATCAAATCTCAACAGTCATGATGGGGAGAGGGCAATTTCAGGCAAGGTTGAAGTAAAAAGGATAGGAAACACCTGTACTGTACACTGTAAATGTATAAATGCATATACACTGCTTATACTGTCCCTCCTCTTGTAGGCTGTAAACTGAGTTAAGCATCATTCATTATCATTGTCAGCAAAGCTGGCTTCTGATGGCTCAGGAGTTCATCATCATCACCATCATCCAATCCTACATTGCACCATGAGAAGCGTAGGAGCCCGGGGCTAGACAAGTTGGTCATGACATTTAAGATGACAGTGACCAGCCTCACTCATCCTTGAGTGGTATTACATGAGCAATAAACCCCAACCTTCCCTTGGATATAAACCTTCACTGGTTCAATCCGATTGGAGTGCCCGTAATTACCCAGTAAACCACCAGGTGCCAAAACCTGGTTATATCAAGTGTTACATCTGGTAATAGTCCCGAAGTGCTGGGGGTTGGGATCCTGGGGGCCGTAGTGCTGGATCCTGGGGCATTGCAGAGGCTGGCTGAGGATGTTGATGCTACACACACAATGGAGGTCTCTGATTCTGTGCAAGGCCTCTTGGTAGCAAGTGAGGGCACAGGCTAGAAAAACTTAGGTATCTTAGGTTAGATTTGCCTTTGCTGCTGCTGCTGCATTAACTCCATCCTGACAAGGCACATGACAATGTTGAACCAGAAGTCCTCCAACTTTGTCTGAAGAGGTTAGGACTGTGTCTGTACCACCAATGTCTGTAGCTAGAGACAGACCAGTTGCCTCCTCCTCTTTGTCTTCTTCCTTTGCTGGTGCCTTGACTTCCCATAGTTCTGTCACAGTCTCCTCCTCCATCTGGTGATGGTGGCCAGGACCGGACAAAGTATCTTCACGTGTATTAAAGGAACTAAAGAATGAAATATCAAAGCCTTTATCTGAACTTTTTAACTTATCACTAAAGAGCAGTACAGTGCCATACAAATGGAAGCTTGCAAATGTAACCCCATTATTAAAAAAGGACAACAGATCACAACCAGAGAACTACCGCCCAGTTAGTTTAACATCAGTGGTTTGCAAACTGCTTGAAACTATTATCAGAGACAAGTCTGTGAAACACTTCTAAGTAAACAATCTCATCAAAGATTCGCAATATGGCTTTCGAAATAATCGTTCTTGCCTCAAGAATCTGTTGGACTTTTCAATGATAGAATGAATATGTACGATGTTGACGTTGTCTACCTTGATTTTCAAAAGGCTTTTGACAATGTTTCACACAAAGGATTCCTTCAGAAGCTAAAGGCACATGGTTTCAGCGGTACTGTGTTTGGGAGAGTAGAGGATTGGCTCACCGGACAAAAGCACAGAGTTGTGATAAATGGAAAAGGGTCAGACTGGATAAACCTTACAAGTGGAGTGCAACAGGGTTCAGTGTTAGGTCCTATTCTTTTTTTTAAATTACAGTATATTAATGACACTGATGAAGGATTATGATTTCAAAATTTGCTGATGATACTAAAACAGGTAACAGAGCAGATACAGCACTGCAGAGGCAGGCAATTCAGAGAGATCTTGATCAACTGTTTAACTGGGCCCAAGCATGGTGAATGGATTTCAATATTAATAAATGTCCAGTTCTAAACACTGGCAGTAAAAATGTAAGAGCTAGTTTTAACATGAATAACGTCCAACTTGAAAGGGTAAACCAAGAGAAAGACTTAGAAGTTATACAGTAAGACCTCACTATAACAGACTAATTGGGGCTCAGGCCAGTCCGAAATATGCGAAATTCCGATAAAAGCAACATCCGGACTTACCCCTGCTAATCCGGACTTTTTCCGATATATCAGACATTAGTCCGGATGGCATCAGTGGTTTTCACCACCATTGCAGTATTGTACTGTGTTATACCTTCACTACATTAATCAAATGGTATAATAATACTGTACTGTGCACTGAAAAACATGTCTTTTACTTGTCTTTTTGTGGTGAACATAGCTGAAGTTGTCAGGCAGTCCGGACTGCTTTCTGGCTATATCGGACTTTTTCAGATATATACGAGTTTAGTCCGGTAGCTCCTTGAGTCCGATAAAAGCGAATTCCGGTCTACTGAAGTCCGTTATATCGAGATTTTACTGTAATAACAAATGATTTTAAACCAAGCAAACAATGTACAGAAGCTGTAAAAAATGCCAACAAATTGATCTGGATTCATAGGTAACTCATTTGAATATAAATCTGATATCATCATCATCCCCCTCATCATCATCATCCAATCCTACGTTGCCCCATCAGGAGCATAGAAGCCCAGGGCTAGGCACGTTGGTTCTGACATTTAAGATGAGTGACCAGCCTCACTCATCCCTGAGTGGCATTACATGAGCAATAAACCCCAACCATCTCTTGGACATAAACCTTCACTGGCTCAATCAGATTGGAGTGCCGTAATTGCCCACTAAACCACCAGGCTCCAAAATTTGGTTATATGGTTACCACCCAGAATAGTAAATGGTTCCTTGTGTACAGGAAACCATTAGGCTTGTCACTCAATGTAGAGTCACCCACAGGCAGAAGGAAGAGGAAAGAATGAAGGAAAGAAAAACAGAAGAGGGAGTGTAAAGTCACTCGTAAAAGGACGAGGAAAGAATGAAGGAAAGAAAAACAGAAGAGGGAGCATAATGTCACCCGTAAAATGACAAGGAAAGAATGAAGGTAAGAAAAACAGAAGAGGGAGTGTAAAGTCACCCGTAGAAGGATGTGGAAAGAATGAAGGAAAGTAAGACAGAAGAGGATGGAAGGAAAGAAGGATGGAGGAGAGAAAAGGGCAGACACCCGAGAGCAGCACTACATTCAGTGAGTGGATGGTGAGCGTCCCCACCTACCATAAATCGTCATCACTTTGTTCAATTCCTCACTATGCCCACACTTGCAGTATTGCATTATATTTTGATCACCATATTATAAAAAGGATGTGGAGAAAGTTGAAAGAGTACAACGAAAGGTGACAAAGATGATACCTAGACTGAGAAATAAGCCACAAGAGGAACATTTAGAAGCCCCGAATCTCTTTACCCTAACTAAACAAAGGTTATGAGGAAATTTAATTCAAGTATTCAATATATTCGAAGGACAGGATAATATGGACGTTTCGTTTCGTTTTTGAAGGCTGCAACATGCTTGCATGCATCTGCCTTTTTGGATTGGAGCATGTAGCATTTTATGACCGGATGCCCTTCCTGATGTCTACCAATGACCCTTGGGTGGATTCGATCCTCCGACCCTATGGCCAGAGCGGAGCGCTCTAACCCACTGAGCCAGGGCTGCTAAAGCATCAAATAAATAAACTGTTACCAGAAAAAGAGTTAGGTATGGCAAAGGTGTTCACTCTTCACCAACAGCACCAGTCATTCTTGACCATAACCTAACCTAACCTAAATAAGAAAACCACCTACCTAACTCCCTACCGGACATGCATAGCACTTCATTAAGACCCCATTCACATAAATAATTGGCACAAAGCATGAATTAATCGAATTTTAACCCCAAAATGATGAATCTGTGGTGAGTAAGGCAGGGGTGTTCACGAGTTGGCAGCTTAGTGTAAGTAAGTATCGGACATGGCAATCACTATGAAAATCATCATTTCTCATATCTTATGCACTAAAATATGGGATACAAAGCATCAAATAGATAAATTGTTACCAGAAAAAGAGTTAGGTATGGCAAAGGTGTTCACTGTTCACCAACAGTACTGGTCATTCTTGACCCTAACCTAACTTAAATCAGAAAACCACCTACCTAACTCCCTACCGGACATGCTTAGCACTTAATTAAGACCCCATTCACATAAATAATTGGCACAAAGCATGAATTAATCGAATTTTAACCCCAAAATGATGAATTTGAGGTGAGTAAGGCAGGGGTGTTCACGAGTTGGCAGCTTAGTGTAAGTAGGCATCGGACGTGGCTACCACTATGAAAATCATCATTTCTCATATCTTATGCACTAAAATATGGGATACAAAGCATCAAATAAATAAACTGTTACCAGAGCAAGAGTTAGGTATGGCAAAGGTGTTCACTGTCCACCAACAGCACCAGTCATTCTTGACCCTAACCTAACCTAACCTAAATAAAAAAAACACCTACCTAACTCCCTACTGGACATGCATAGCACTTAATCAAGACCCCATTCCCATAAGTAATTGGCACAGAGCATGAATTAATCGAATTTTAACTCAAAAATGATGATTTTGAGGTGAGTAAGGCAGGGGTGTTCGCCAGCTGACTACATAATGTACGTAAGGAAGAGACATGATTATTACTGAGAAAATCACCTTTTCACAGCCTGTGCACTCAAATATGGGGCACAAAGCATGAAGTAAATAAAATGTAGCCAGAAAAATTATGATTTAGAGGTGTGTGGAGCGAAAATGTTCACCAGTTGACTAGATAGTGAACGTAAGTAAGAGATGGTAATCACTTAGAAAATCACCTCTTTCACAGCCTGTGCACTCAAATATGGGACACAAAGCATGAAGTAAATAAAATGTAACCAGAAAAATTATGATTTAGAGGTGTGTGGGGCAAAAATGTTCACCAGTTGACTAGATAGTGAACGTATGGAAGAGACATGGTAATCACGTGAGAAAATCACCTCTTTCACAGCCTGTGCACTCAAATATGGGACATAGAGCATGAAGTAAATAAAATGTAACCAGAGAATGAGGATTTAGAAGTGATTATGGAAAATATTTAGCAGTTGAAAATGTTTACTTACAGTCCATGATTGTTGTTTACCCCAATCTCTAGGGTTTTTACAGTGGTCATAATTGCTCTTGAAGCATGTCCAGTAATCCAGTGTTTAACTACAGTTAATCCTTAGCACTGTGACTTTTGATAATTTAAACAAGAACGAAAATACCGCAAACGATCGGACAGCCATCCACTGTTCACGGGAGTTGAGACAGAACTAGTAGGAGGGCGATTTGGCGGGAGGGGAGCTAGTCAGCGCGAGCGGGACATTCAAACTGACGCGGTCGGAAAAAATTGGATTTTTTTTCCGGATTTTTTCAAATGTTTGAGCATTTTGAGGTTTGAACAGCCTACGATGTCCGAATAGTGATGTATCCGGATAGTGGACGTCCGGATAGTAGAGAGATTACAGTATACTGTACAGTCAAGTCTCCTATGGCACGGACTTCTATGACGCAAATTTCTGCGACACGGCAAGGTGCCAGAACAAAAACAACTAAACCACACGAATAAAACACCTATGGCGTGACAGCGCGGCAAGGTCTGAAACGCCTGGGCAAATTCCCCTGGCAGGCGGCGTGCTCCCCTGTTTGTAAACAAAGAAGATGGAGACCACTTCAGCTCCATACTACAAGTGCTCCAACTCTGGACTTTTTTCTCTCTTATGGGGAGGTTAAACTTCACCAAATTCATTATGTTAAGTAATGAAATATTAAAGATTCTTTGGCCATTATGACTAAATTATAGGTTTGTTCGTAGAACTGCTATGAACTGGTTAGTGACGAAGCACCTATCTTTGAGCTAAGACGAAGTATAGTGCCTACCATCATCATCATCATTATCACGTATATAAGAATGATTATTTCACAGTGGATCACACAAATTATACTAGAGGGAATGGGCATAAAATTATTGGTAAATGATTTCAATCACATGAAGCTAAATATTTTTTTCTTTAATAGAGTTGTAAATATATGGAACAAATTGCCCTCAAAAGTAGTAAACTGTGATACAGTACGAACCTTCAAAAATCGACGGGATAAGTATCTGTCATCTAACCCCCAGCTAAGTATGTTCACCCCTGAATAACATTTCTGTGGTGTACATTACTTTTTTCTTTTTCAGTCTGGAAGATACAACTGCTGAACAACATAGATAAATTTTGCTGACTTAATGTTACTCTCCCTTTCAGACAGATATTGTAAAAAAAACTTCCATTCCCTCTTTCCCATGATATTTCCATGACTTTTACGCTGCATGGTGGTCCTTCTCGCTATTTCCTGCCGGTTTCGGCTGGAGGGTTTGGTGGGTGGGAGGGAGCCTTCCTGCTTCTCTATCTGTGTCTTTAACTGACAGATTAGTTTTGTTAGTTATAACCTTCCCTATACCAAACAGCCATAAAAGAACCAACATGTCTGTGGCTGTTTGCTTTCCTTTTTACTCTTTTGTACTTGTCATCCAGCCACTCTTGCAGCTCATCCTCCACAAGGTTCCCCTGCCCTGCAGCTGCCAATATTTTTTGGGTTCTGAGGAGTCTGTACCACCCAACTTTGTCTGGGATGGTCAGGATTGTCTGCATCACCAATGCCTTCAGCTAGAGATGTTTCAGTAGCCTCCTGCTCCTCCTCTTACTCCCTCCTTTGCTGGTATCTTGGCTTCCTGTTGCTCTGCCACAACCTCCTCCATCTGGTGACAGGGTTGCCAAGTCGCACTCAGCTCTACCCGCAGAAACCCAACTGAAAACCAGCCCAAAAGTAGCCCAACACCAATAATTATTTTAAAAATCCTCTTATTATGCAAAATTAGTGTATTATATTAATAATTCATATACAGGTCCTTATTAAGGCTTAAAATGATCACTTGATTTACATCGACATTTTTTTATTTGCCATAAATACAATATTGCCCATAAAACAACAATGATTCTGTGGAAATATACTTATCATCAAACTAGGTAATACAACATGCAGGTGAAGGTATTTTATCTCCCTCCGAGCCAACTTTCCATCACACTTATGTTATTAAAAAATCTATATGATCATCATCACTGTGTTTCTTTGCTGTTTACATTACGTCATATGTGAAATTTGCTAACATCATTTTGTTTGGTGTGAAATTATTACAACACTTTTTATGTCTTTGCATATATGCTCTAACATGAAGAGTGTTTTCAACTGTTTCATGCTGCAGTCTGTTTTTAAATTTACCTTTCACTAAATTATATTGAGAGAAAACCTTCTACTGCAGCACTGCTTGCTGGACACGATAGTAGGGATTAAACAACACTGCCTAATTCTTGGAAGTCCCTCTCTCCGCATGAATCTGTATGGTTATATACAGTTATCCAGAACTGCTCTGGATCTCTCGTATCTTTCATGCACCAATCAGAACTTGTTACCTGATTCCACTGACTGTCCAATTTTCCTGAGTCTTCGTCATACAGTGGTAAGAATGAAAGTTCGTGCAATTTTGGTTTTTGGGCAGCAAACTGTTCATAGTACCATAGGAATTTCCGGGCTGCACCCACTGGTCCCTATGGGAATATTAGAAGGTCTCTCTCTCTCTCAGTATTTTGTCGTGATTTTAACTCCAAACTAGCCCAAAAAAACGCGACTCGCGACCAGTAAAATTTGCCCCGGGAGGAGCTTCAAAACCAGCACAATTTAGAGGGAAAACTGCGACCTTGGCAACCCTGTCTGGCGATGGCACACCAATATCCTCTTCCAGCCATTCTTGCAGCTCTTCCTCAAGAAAGTTCACCAGCCCTGCAGCTGCCAACATTCCAGTCATCCTTGGTGGGTCAAACCCCTCAAAATCATGCTGTGTTGTTGGAGTCTTGGGGGTTCTTGAGTGTGACAAGTGGCAATTTCTTTCACACCTCTGAACAAATGAAGTTGGCATCCTTGATGATGTCTTGAAATAGTACAGAGTTTTCTTGCTCCTGGTGTCCTCATAGTAATCCTGGTCCATCCCATCCTTGCCACAATGAGGTACTGTTGCAGGCTGAGGTTTCGTTTCTGCAGTGCCTCTTGGCATTCTCTATGACTCCCTGGTTCATGGGCTGGAAAAGTGCAGTGGTGCTGGCTGGCAGGAACAAGGCCTTGGTTTGTCCATCCTCACTGAAAAGGGCAGTGGTATTGGCTGGCAGGAACAAGGTTTTGATTCATCCATCTATGCTGCAGAGTTTGCTGGGGGATGGATGGGCTGGTACACCATCCAAGGCAGCAATGTCTTCATATCATTAGGACTGATGCCATACCTTTTTTATGCTACCTCATGGAAGGGTCGAAGCTGTGGTGGAACCAGTCATTAATGATATCCTGTGTAAACCAGGCAGATTTGTTCCTATGGTATTCCAAGGGATGCTTGAACATTATGTCCTTGAGTGACCTGGGTTGCTTGCTCTTACCTACTATGGCTGGTTGTAGGTGATAAGAGCCATCAGCATTAGGACAGGCCAGAATGAAGAGACACTCCTTCACTGCTTTATGCCCTAGAGTGCTGCCAATATCTTTAGAAGTCTGGGTGTTTTGAGAAAAAGCAAGCTAGAAGAACCCAATCTCATTTGCACTGTAGACTTGAAACTCATGCTGGTCCCCCTCCTCCTTCAGCTTCCCAAGGTGATGGACGAACAGCTCCACAGCATCAACACTGGTGCTGAGCAACTCTCCAGTTATGGCCATGTTAACAATCCCATGGTGCCTTCTGAATGTCCACAGCCAGACTACACCTGAAATCAAGTCTCTGTGCTTCGTACTGGATGTTCAGGCCATGCACAAGGGCACCCTCAGCTCACTCCTGCATGTACAGGCAACCCCCACTTAACGAATGGATTAGGTTCCAGGAAAACCGTTCATTATGTGATTTTTCGTTGCACAAGCCCATTATAGCATGGGTTCAATGGGGTTTGGTTCCAGACTTCCGATTTCCCCCCCATCTACTAGTATTCACCCTTCTTTGCTCATTATGAATAAATGTTTGTGTATCTTATGACTCCATAACTAATATTCTACAACAATTGTACATACAGTACATCTACATTCTACAAATACATACGGCACTTGATCAAAAGATACTCGACACTGCAGACAGAGCCAGGTCATGAAGGCGAGCTATAGTTTGTGTTTCACCACGTTCGTGACGCCTTTCCATATCCAGCTTTGTCTCGAGCATAAAGCTCTTCCTGGAGGCCTTGGCTGCTTGTTGGCAAGGGCTAGTTGCAGGTCATTTAGGCAGGGTGAGCAAAAAGTAGTGCAGTAATGCACATGCGAACTTGCAAAGACTACAGCTGTTTTGTTTTGAATACTAGTACGAGCGTTGTGTCACTAGAGGCGCTGCTGTCAACAGCTGCTAGTTACTATGCACAACTGGCTTCTCTAATGGATGATTCGGCTGATAATTGGTCAACTAAAAATTGGTAAAATTATTGTTTCAACCTCTAACAGAATTAGGAAATTTTGAACCTTTTCATCGATATTTTAGACAGTTCTAAGACACTTTTCTTCTATGGCATCTTTCTTGCAAATTATTTTTATTTTACTCTCGAAGATATCCTAACCTAACCTTGAGGAGCAAAATAAAAGCAATTTGAGACGAAAATATCACAGAAGAAAAGTGTCTTAGAAATTTCTAAAATATCGAAAAAATGGATCAACACTCATAATTCTGTTGGGGTTGAAACAATAATAGAACCAAAAAATTTGTTAAGCCAAGTCTAGGCATTCGTTGTGCAAGTGAAGGGTAGTAAAACACAATTTTCGTTAAACCGATTTTTCGTTGCATAAGTGTTCGTTGCGTAAGGGTTCCCTGTACCACCTATACATCATTTTGTCCTTCTCACTCAGCAACTTCCTGGTCCTGAACACATCCTTCCCATTCCTCCTGCTTTCCATTTTCTTCACTGCCTCCTTTCCTTTATCTTTAGCCTTCAGGATGCTGTGAAGGGTTGACTTCCTAAGGCCATACATATGCATGAGGTTGGCCCTGCTTGTACCTCCTTTCTCATGGGTCTCAATCATCTCCATCTTCTCAGCAATGCTGGTAATCTTCCTCTTTGCTTTTTCAGAAGAGGAGGAGCCGGAAGAATCCCTACTAGAAACCATTTTTCACGATCACAAATGGAAAAAACATTTTGCAAAATCAAGACATGAGACATGCACATGGTTGTCTGAATGGACTCAAAGCTGCAGCAAGACAGAGGCTAATCATGTGCAATACAGTGTCCACAAACTCTGGTCCTGTCCAGGCCTATTGGAAGTAGCCCACCATCATCTATTCCCGGCCAGATCTCCCACCTAGCCCAAGTGGGAGGGAAAAAATGCCACCAACCTTGGTAATTGTATTTTTAGTCACCTCATGCATGGGGAGCAGTTTGTAAGGACAGCGTGATGTGCCTCTCTGTAATGGACATTGTACATTATAGCCAAAAAACTGTTCAGTGGACTCAGAGGGATATGGAAGGGCCGAATGATGCGCTTATTTAACAGACATTGTTCGGTACAGTCGATGGATTGTTTGATGGCTTGCATGATGTCCATTATATCAGATATCCACTATAACAGGGCCTGTTATAGTGAGGGTCTACTGTATATGTAAAATAATGAAGGGAGGAAGCATTCCATCTTACTTGTAGGGGAAGTTGGGCTATTATTTACTCTTTTTGCTTTGTTCTAAATTTTATTAGTTGCTTCAGTGCAACCTCTCCAGATCCACTCCACAAGGGTGAACAATATTTGAGCTGAGAGTGTGTATGACTCTTGTAAATTAAAACTAACTGCTAGTCAGTGAAGAAGTTATGGATTCTGTACAATATCTATGTTTCTTTGAGGCAATTTTAGTAGGTAATCGAATATAACAGATCAAACTGAGGGTACTGTTAAGCAAAACACCAAGAATTTCAATGTTTTTAGAGACAGAAATGCTGGTTGCACTGAAGATAATATAGGAATATGGCAATATCTGTTTATTAGAAAACTGTGCATGAGGCCCCTCGAACCAGAAGGAACTAACCAACAAAATCATTAAAAGCTAGAAAACGCAATTAAAGTTTAGGAATTTGGAGGGAACAATATTTCTGTAACCAGTAAAGGTACAAGAAAATGTTATAAATGGAAAATAATTGTACTGAAGTTGTCTAGCGATGAGTGTGAAGAAAAAAGAATGGCAATTAATTTTTTTAAAATACAGACAGTAATTACAATTACATCATAACTGAATCATAATTAAAGTTGGCCTAATTGTTTGCAATTTCATCAAAAGTTAGGGCAAATACTAATCAAAATACTGATGGTTCATAAATTTTAAATAAGTAATCTTCACCCAAAATTTGAATTTAATTGCGTTTTCTGGCGTATATTGATAATATGGTTCATTGCAATGAAAATAATTGTAATTATCATTTATTTGAAAGAAATAATTACTAACCACATTCAGAGAGACAGCACTCTTGCCTGGCAGCATTCTTCATGGACTTCATTTCATTATTGTTGACGTAATAATATTATTGTTCCAACTCTTCAAGGAAACTAAAGATGCTTCAGTGTGTTCTTAACTAAAGTTATTAATGACTGACAAGGCTACTATAATATACAGTAATCACCCTACTATCCGGACACCCAGTAACTGGACACCCCATTGTCCAGACATCGTTGGCTGGAGGTTTGGAACTAAAAAAAAAAAATAAAAAAAAAAATAAAAAAATCAACCCATAAGTTTGAATTTGGCATGCGGCGCCAAACAGCTGTGTATACAACCGCTTCCCGCACTCCCCAGGCTCCCCTTCCCCTCCCCCCAGTTCTCTCTCAACTGCCATCATGAGTAAGCAGTTGTTGGGATGGCTGGCGGTAGTGTGTTTTTTTTTTTTAACAATCATAATTCACAGTGCTAAGAATTACGTGCAATTCAACACTGGATTACTGTACATGCTTCAAGAGCATTTTCACCTCAGAGCCTCAGAGGTGAGGGTAATATTCGTAACAACCACCACGGACATGTAAATACACTGTCAACTGCCAAATATTTTTCATAATCACTTCTAAATCCCAATTCTCTGGTTACATTTTATTTATTTCATGCTTTGTGTCCCACATTTGAGTGCATAGGCTGTGAAAAAGGTGATTTTTCTAGTGATTAGCATGTCTGTTACCAACGTTCATTGTGCTGTCAGCTGGTGAACATATTAGCCATACTCACCTTAAATCATAATTTTTATGGTTAAATTTCATTTATTTCATACTCTGTGTCCCATATTTGTGTGCATAGGCTGTGAAAAAGATGATTTTCCTAGTGATTTTTATGTCTGTTACCTACATTCACTATGCTGTCAACTGGTGAACATCTCTGCCATACTCACTACAAAATCATCATTTTTTGGTTAAAATTCAATTAATTTATGCTTTATGTCCATTATTTATGTGAATGGGGTCATAAATAAGTGCTATGCATGTCCGGTAGCGAGGTAGATAAGTGGTTCTCTGATTTAGGTTAGGTTACGGTCCGGAATGACTGGTGCTGGAGCTTCAGGGCCCAATATCCAGACAAGACCACTTTCTGGATATGCCTTTGGCTCTACTACATCAGATATTGGAGAGATTACTGTACTTAAATAGTAATCATCAATTCCTGATGTCACTAACCAAGGAAAAACTGTCACTCTTCACCAGATTATTTAATTTTCGACATCAAAATCAGTCAACTAAACCTCGTTCATTTTGTGTGTCCTCTTTGTCACTACAAGGAAGGGAAAAATTATTACAAGATTATTTTACTCACTGCTACAAGGAAGAGAGGTTGTAATATAGTCAAATAAAATAAAAAATTGGCAGACTGAGTCTACCATCTCTGTACTGGGACGGTTATTATTCTTTCCTTCCTTAAATATCGATAAGCTTTAATTTATATCCAGGTATGTCAATTCATGATAAGTGCGAGTTCGGATGAGTGAGACACTGAGTGAAGAGTAGTCGTGTGGTTGTGTATGTTTGGTTCATTGTTCAGGATGGTGGTATGAACTAATGTGTTTTGGTTGCCAGTATGAGTGAACCATTCAGTGCTTCTTCATAAGTTTCTTCCTGGCTCCAAAACCTCTGAGCAGTCAGACTCTCCAGCACACGGTGGAGCAGCAGGCACCTAAATCTACTGGTGATGGTAGTTCTGCTATTAGCAAACACTACAAACTATAAGCTCCCCAGTGATATGATTGTGCTAGGATATAATTGTAGTGACTGCTGGATAACTGCAAGGTTATATTAGATAAGAGAATGTGAACTGACCCCTGTATTCTCTCAACTAGGCAGAGCGTGCTGTGTGCTGAGTATGGCTTACTTCACCCCCAGAGCTCTGTATTTTTGGACAGCCCTTGTCTTTCTTATTAGCCAAGCAATAAGCCAAGAGTAGGCCAGTATTTTGTGCACAAGCATACAAGTCCCCCTGTAGCTGTCAAGGAGACGCCAGGTAGTTCTTCAGCAACGGAAGTTCGCAGCTGTCCTCATTTAGCCGTGGCCTGTGAAATGATGTGTGTGATTGCACTTGCCACTGTTGTATGATGCTGGACTGGCTGCTTTTACTCCATGTGTACTGCTAGCTAATTGTACCTGGGATTTTGGGACTCAAGTTGGGGCACTACCTATAGGACTTTGAGACTTATGAAGGATGGTGGAGTTGCCTAGTTTCTCCAGGCACCTCTCTTCTGAATCATCTGCACCCAAGTCTTCAGCTCCACCCTATTAAATATTAGAGTTGTATGAAAGTGGTTGCTATGCTAGAAGTATGAATGATGTATGCCTGGGTTGTGAAGTTATGTGTTTGTTAAGGCTTATATAATGTTATAATATATTTATAACGCTACTAATTGTATCACTTAATCCATATAGTAAGAGGGAGTATAAATTATCAGAGTGTATATTTCATCTACTCAGAAATCACTCAGGACCTGCGTTAGATATCTGGTGATTTCTCTTATAGTGGCGCAGTGACTTCTTTCTTACTTATGGATTGGATTTGTTCAAGGAGCTCTGGTGGTGATTTAAATATTCTTCTTGTAACTTCAGATAATTTAGAGCTTCGTGCAACCTGCTAGACTCCTGATGTGCTGGGGGAGAGGATCTTTGCTCGGTGGGTTGGAGTTCGCTTGTAAGTAATATCACTGCTTAAACTTATTCGTCATGAGTGGGTTGGTGGACATACTTGAGGAGGCAAGAGCTTTAGGAATAGATACCGAAGAAGCAGTTTTTAAATTAATCACACTTGCGAATGGGAGAGAGGAAAGAGTAGCTGAAAGAGAACGGCAACAACTGAAATTTGAGAATGAAGAGCAAATGAGGAGTGAGAAGGTAGAGCTTGAACAAGAGGAGAAAAAGTGAGCTCATGAATTAGCCCTTGCTCAGGTCAGACCACTGTCTCCTGATCTCGGGAATCCTGATTCTATCTCCTCCAGACTTACAGAAGACCCAGTTAAAGCACACATTCCCCCATTCTCTGATGGTGATGACACTGACTGTTATCTTCTAAGATTACCCTCTTCACCTTGGAACCTTACTTAGAGGTAAGGCATTGAAGGTTTATGTAGGCTTGCCCCCTGATGTATCAGATAATTATGAAGCCTTAAAAAAAGCTCTTCTACAAGCCTTTCAAGTGGATCCTAGTTCATACTGGAAATTGTTTTGTACTATGAAAGTTCAAGGGGATGAGTCTTACTTGCAATATCTAGCAAGACTTGAACAAGTATTTGGTAGTGGCTGGTGTTGTCTGATGTAGACAAGACTTACGAAGCATTACATGATTTTGTCATTAGAGACCAGTTTCTAGCTAGCTGTACACCTGAAATTAGAGTATTCCTTAATGAATGTGAGATAAAAACTAATACCGATTTAGCTAAAGCAGCTGACTTGTACAGGAATGCGAACTTTACGAACAAGAGCAGTGGTAAGACATTTTCATCGACCAAAGCAGATGTGACAAAGATTAACAAGCCTTTGGATACAGTGGAGAGCAAGGTATACAGCCACAAACAAAGAATTAAAAGTTTTATTTATGGTGGTGATCATGTAAAGTCACAGTGCCCTCAGACACGGACTAGATTCTGGTAATACCCCTAAGGTAGACTTTGTCTTTGACTCAGAATTAAAACCGCCTGGTACTATAGTAGATCCTTGTGGTAAGATATGTAATAGAAATGTGGAAGTTACTCTTGATACTGGATGCTCTTCTGTAATTGTTCATCCTAAGGTCATACCAGGGAAGGTACCTCCGGGGTCATCTTGTATAGTGTATGTTTTCCTTGGGGTACCTCATAAGTTTCCCAGAAAGGACGTAACAATTAACTGTAAATTCTTTTCAGGAAAAGTTAATGCTGTTATTGCACTTATCAAGTTCACAGATGTACTTCTCAGAACGGTTCCTGGTGCTGCTATTCCCTCCTTTATTGTTGGTGAACAGAAAACTGCGGATCCCAACACTAAGGTTGCTGCAGTTACTACCAAGGCAGAAACAAAGCGACAAGCAGAGATGGCTAAACCCACGCCAATCATTACTGATCAAGGATTTTCAGTTGATTCCTCTTCATTTCAGAAAGCCCAGGCTGAATGTAAAATGTTGAAGTCACTCTGGCAGATGATGGAAGACAAGAAATGTATCAGCCATAGAGGTAGGACAGTGAGGTATGAGCTAATTAATAACCAGCTTTACAAAGTCCGCCTAGCGAGTAAGAACCCTAAGGAGGCAGGTAACAAGCAACTTGTAGTACCAAAAGACTTGCGACCTAAGGTACTCCATATGGCTCACAATGGGTTGATAGCTGGCCATTTTTCCCACCGTAAGACTGCCGGTAAAGTATATTGGAAGTTTTTCTGGCCAAGAGCAGGTGCTGATGTTGAGAGATTTTGTCGGCCCTGAGACTGGTGACAGAAATTCACTCACAAAGGTAGGGTTAAGCCTGTTCCTTTCTCAAAAATGCCAGTAGTTTTGGAACCTTTTTCCAGAGTGGCCATTGACCTAGTTGGTCCAGTTACCCCTAGATCAAAACGAGGACACAGGTACATTCTTATACTTATTGACTGTGCAACTAAGAGTCCTGAAGCAGTACCCCTTAAGGACATAGATATCGTTACGACTGAAGAGAGCCTAGTTGAGATCTTTTCATGTGTAGGGATTCCTAGGAAAATTTTACTGGATAATGGTAGCCAATTTAAGTCTGATTTGATGTCTGAAATAAACAAATTGTTCTCTGTTAAAGCTGTTCACTCGAGTCCATATCATGCTCAGAGCAATGAATGCATTGAAAGGCTGAATGGAACTCTCAAATCAATGTTGAAGAAAACTTGTGCTGACCATCCAGAAGACTGGAATCGCTATATCCCGGCTGTATTATTTGCATAGAGAGAGATGCCTAATGATTCCCTAAGTTTTCACCCTTTGAACTACTTTATGGTAGGAATGTGAGAGGTCCCCTGAGTATCCTCCATGAACTCTAGGCTAACAAACACCTTGATGAAGAGCTTAGAAACACTTATACCCATGTCCTTCATCTCCGAAACAGGTTAGAGAAGTCGGCAGAGTTAGCAGTCATGCACTCAGAAACAAGCAGTGAACAATATAAAGAATACTTTGACAGAAGGGTCAAGCCAAGAAACGTGAATGTTGATGACAAGGTGTTGCTGCTACTACCGACCAACAAAAACAAGTTTCTTATGCAGTGGAAAGGTCCATACAGGGTATTACAGGTAAAGAACAATGTAGTTTATGTCACTGACTTAAGAGGTAAGCCAAAACTAATATTAATATGCTAAAGAAATTTTTAGAAGAGAGAACTGTAACGAGAGTGTGATTAACTCTCAACGTACTGCTTCTCCTCCTGAGTTCTTCTGTAATGCTGTGGCTACAGGTATTGTGGAAACGGATGATGAGATTGAAGACTCTAGCATCTCTTTCTGTACTCCCAATCAAAACTCTGATCTTACAGATTCTCAGGAGGAGGATCTTCAGGCCCTGTTGGATGAATTTCTAGATGCTGTATCAAATATTCCAGGTGTAACTACGTCTGCTGTCCATCGCATCAGGTTAACTTCAGAGGTACCTGTACATAAAAAACCATATGCTATGCCTCAACATCTCAAGAACGTGTTTGATGAAGAAGTACACAGAATGTTAGATCTAGGAATCATACCGTACTGTTCAGTAGTCCTTGTAAAGAATAAGGATTCGTATAGGCTATGTATTGATTTCAGGGCTCTGAACGATGTAACTGCATTTGATGCCAAACCCATGCCAACTCGTGATGATTGCCTGCCTGAATTCATTGATGATAAGTACATTTCAGAGCTAGACATGTGTAAAGGATACTGGCAGATTCCCCTGGACCCAGATTCAAAAGTTTGTACTGATTTTACCACTAATCAAGGTCTAATGTAATTCACTAGAATGCCTTTCGGACTGAAGACAGCCTGTGCTACTTTTATTAGGCTTATGAGGAAAGTGACTATAGATCTTCCAAATACTACCTGTTACTTTGACAATTTAGTTCTTCATAGTAAGGACTGGGATTCCCATCTTAAGTATCTTTGTAATGTCCTTGAGAGACTTAGGGAGCATGGGTTAACAGTAGGTCCAAAGAAGTGCTTCCTTGCATTCTCCACCATAAGGTACCTTGGCTATTACTTAAGAGAACATAAGCTGTCACCCCTCGATGACAGAGTAAAGGCAATTTTTGAGTTACCATTACTGGCTACCAAGTCCCAGTTAAGATCATTCATGGGTACTACGAACTTCTACAGGCAATTTGTTCCTAATTTTGCAGACCTTGCTGGTCCATTGACAAATATGCTAAAAAAGGGGTGTCCCAATAAGTTACAGTGGTCCCCTGGCCTCGAGGAGAAATTCGATTGTTTAAAGAGAACCCTTGTTAATATGCCTATTCTTAGATTACCTAACTTAGAAAAGACTTTCTATCTCAGAACTGATGCAAGTAATGAAGGTCTTGGATCTGCCCTTCTACAGGAGGCTGATGGAGTACTGATGCCAGTTTGCTATGCCAGCTGCAATCTACTGGACAGGGAGAAGAATTATTCTGCCACTGAAAAAGAAGGTTTGGCTGTGGTTTGGAGTATAGAACACTTCCGTAAATATTTGTATGGTAAGAAGTTTTTCTTGCAAACAGACCACCAGCCACTCGCCTATATAAGAAATATGCAGAATAACAATAATAAACTAATGAGATGGGCATTAGTACTTCCATCCTATGCCTTTAGGATAGAGTATATTAAGGGTAAAAATGTCATCGCTGACCTTAGCAGGCACTAGTCCTCACACTTCCAAGAAATTCAATATATACCTGATTTCATTCTATATTATGAAATATAGTTGGTGAGTGGGTATTGTCAGGTATATCAATTCTTGATAAGTGTGAGATTGGATGAGTGAGACACTGAGTGAAGAGTAGTCGTGTGGTTGTGCGTGTTTGGTTCATTGTTCATGATGGTAGTATGAACTAATGTGTTTTGGTTGCCAGTATGAGTGAACCATTCAGTGCTTCTTCATAAGTTTCTTTCTGGCTCCAAAACCTCCGAGCAGTCAGACTCTCCCCAGCACCCGGTGGAGTACCAGGCTCCTAAATCTACTGGCGAGTGGTAGTTCTGCTATTGGTATACACTGTAAACTATAAGCTCCCCAGTGATATGACTGTGCTAGGATATAATTGAAGTGACTGCTGGATAACTGCAACGTTATATTAGATAAGAGAATGTGAATTGACCCCTGTATTCTCTCAACTAGGCAGAGCGTGCCATGTGCTAGGTATGGCGGCTCACTTCACCCCCAGAGTTCCGTATTTTTGTACAACCCTTGTCTTTCTTATTGGCCAAGCAATAGGCCAAGAGTGTGCCAGTATTTTGTGCACACGCATACGTGTCCACCTGTAGCCGTCAAGGAGGTTCGTAACTGTCCTCATTTAGCCATGGCCTGTGGAATGATGTGCATGAATGCACTTGGCACTGTTGTATGATGCTGGACTGGCTGCTTTTACTCCACATGTACTGCTGGTTAATTGTACCTGGGATTTTGGGACTCAAGTTGGGGCACTACCTATAGGACTTCGAGACTTATGAAGGATGGTGGAGTTGTCTAGTTTCTCCAGGCACCTCTCTTCTGAACTGTCTTCACCCAAGTCTTCAGCTCCACCATAATAAATATTATAGCTGTGTGAAAGTGGTTGCTATGCTAGAAGTATGAATGATGTATGAATGATGTATGCCTGGGTTGTGAAGTTACGTGTTTGTTAAGGCTTATATAATGTTATAATATATTTATAATGCTACTAATTGTATCACTTAATTCATACAGTAAAGGGGAATATTAATTATCAGAGTGTATATTTTATCTACTCAGAAATCACTCAGGACCTGCATTAGATATCTGGTGATTTCTCTTACAATCGATAAGCTTTATTTTATATCCATTTCATGTATTTGTCCATCAGAACAAAAATAAACAGTGTTACAAGAAACATGTAACAATTCTTCGTTAAGAAATAGCAGCATGACACGGCTGAAGATCGTACGTTATCACAAACAATAACAAACTCGTGTGTGTCTGCTGCCCTGCTGGACCTGCTGTATAAAGTTCATGGAAAACCGTTGGATAGAAAAATGGACAGTGCCTAGACTGAAGTTTTTCCTGAAGTCTACAGGAATACCCTGTTCAGGGCAGTGTTGCCAAATGTATCAGATGTAAATGAGCTAGACTGAGGTCTAAAATGCACTAGAAATGCGCTAGGAAAACGTTCGTCTCCCCGTCCCTGGTAGTAAGGGTTATGATGATGATAATAGCAATGATTATTGTTTTGATGATCATAAAATAAAAAAAAGTAATAATGGTAACAAACAGTACCGCTGTTGCTGCTGCTACTGTAAGGATACTAAATATCAAAGAAATAGAAGAATAATGAAGATAATTATAATATATGTATTTATTTTGTAATTATTTTTACATACTATCAATGAGAGTATATGTCTATAATGTCTATGCTCATTACTCACCCTTAGTTGAGGGAAAAAATTATGGTGTCCTCTAGATCCTCGTCAGCGTCAGCTTCCTCATCTAATAATTCGGATGAACAGTGCGGTGCAGGTTCTGAAGAAGTACTTGCAGTAGCTCCTGACGATTTTGTTTCACTGTATGTTGCCATTGTTCCTATTTGCTTAACTACTACTTCTGGTAGTTCATATGAATAGCAACATTTTCCCACTCTCCGCAGGTCACTTCTCACAGTAATAATGGCACTAACGGATTTTGAGTTTAGCCGGTTTCTGAGCTTGCTTTTAACTATGTTTATTTGACTAAAGAGCCTCTCAACTTCAGCATTCGAGTGAGGGAGTGAAAGTATATTGAGTGCCAGCTCAGAGAGATCATGAAAACTATTTACTCCTATTGCATCCTTGTAACTAGCCACTTCAGCCCAAAATTTGACCGTTGATGTAGTTTCTTGCCACCGAACAACTGTTAAATTTCGCCACTGACTGTCAATTTTGTCAATTTGTTCAGGAAGATATCCCAACACTTCAGCAATTTCTATTACAGGTTCTTTAACCACTTTCAGACACTCTTCAACCGAAAACAAAGACATCTTCAAGATTCTGAAGTTATCTGGTAGTCTGTTTCGTAATTCATCACACAGTTTGACACCGCATGAAATGCAACGATCACGAAGTTGTCGCTGACCTTCTTGTGTCAGATTTGAGGTAGAACACGTCTCTTCGAATTCATAGCCCAAATATGCTCTGGGGTCAATGTAACTGGCAATATCGATTCTTGAGCTAGGTATCATCACTCTCCTACTTGTTGCACTAATGAGATAAGAAAGGTCTGATAGAAGTTTTGTTGGGTCGACATTTTCCCCCTGAAAGGTTTTCACAGTTCTCTGAACGTCCTGCAGAAGTGGGCGCAGAAAGAGCATGTAAAATTTGTTAATGGGGTCACTGTACATGTTGTATAACATCTCTGCAGTAAAGCACTTTTCATCTGACCTTGCTATATTAAAGTGCATTTTAAGTTCTTCCCACTGAGTTAGAATGCGGGTCACTGCAGGTTCCAGTGATATCCACCTGGTGTCACATAATTTAGGTACCTGAAGTGGTTGTTTCCCATCATTCAGTGTTTCATACAGAGTCTTGTAGATTAGCTGTCTTTTGGAAGAACGAGAAAACCAACCGTACGTCCTCGCACCAAGAAATCGATGTTTCTAGGCAATGTTTCTGCCACAGCATGAGATAAAGCCAGTTGAATTGAGTGGCACACAAAACGCACCATGATTAAGTTTGGGAGTTCCAGTTCCTTCTTTAAAAGTTCACACACACCGTTATTTAATCCAACATTAACGCTTGCATTATCAACTCCAATACCAAGCAAGTTTTGGGGGTCCAGCTGTACATCACACAGTTTCTTAATAGCATTTGCAATAGACTGTGCTGTTCCATCTTGTAACTCCACTATACCAAGAAAGGTTGATACTATTTTCCTTAATTTCCTACTGAAATAGCGCACAATTACACCAAGCAGTTTTGTAACAGCAATATCAGTTGATTCATCTATAAGGAGGCTGTATTTTTCATCAGCAATATCATCCTTGATGCTCTCCATAAAGTGGGGTGCTAGCACATTTACCACTATGTTTTTGCACTTCGGTGTAGTTTCAGATTTTTCACTGCACTGCTGTCACTGAACATTACTTTGCAAGCTTCTGACATATGGTCCACTGTTAAAAAGGAAGAATGTTCTGCTATTACCATTGCTAGTCGTCGTCCTGCTTGGCTTGATGAACGGCGTTGGGTGTCACTGATATGTGAGAATGGCAGTTTTGTTTGTCTTGAGCTAGAAAAAGGTTCTGCAGCTCGAACATGTTTCACAGAAGTTGTATGTCTTCTTAGGTCACTGAGTTTTGCTGTGATCTCGCATTTACAGAACGCACAATATGCCTTAGTTTTGTCTTTTTCTAAAGGTCTCAGCCAATCCTTTAACTCTGGAAATGATTCCCAGCTCTTTCTATACATTTGTGTATAATTTGGCGCCATTCTGATAGTTATTCAAGAACTGATTGCATCATTTCAAGCTTTCAGTAGTTGAGCCAGCTAACTGGTAGGCGGACTAGCAGAGGCGAGGCGGGCCGCAGGCAGAGTACTTATCCAACGATACGACTGACATGTACCGTACGGAGCAGTTGCCTTGTAGTCAAATTTCCAGTTTTAATCTTTGTTAAATACAGTCTCGGGAATTATGATTTGTATGAATTGTAAATGAAAAATATACGAGAATTAAATATTCTCTTATTATCCTAACTGGCCCGATGAAATGATAGTTTGATAAATATTACGAAACATGATTATTTTTTAAAGTAAAAAAGTCCCAGTCCTGTCCAGTTCGTGTTTAACTTACGGAATTCATATTCTCTAGCATGGAAAGAAGTAAATTTATGCTTAACATACCCATGATTATGACTTCTCGGATATGCGCTAGAACATGCACCAAATCAAAGAAAAATGCACCAGAAAATGCGTTATGCGCAAAATACGAAATTTACGCGCTGTTTGTCATGCCAATGCGCCAGAACTAGCGCATTTCGCGCCAATTTGGCAACACTGGTCAGGGTACACAAAGCCCTCGGCATCGTCGAATTTTGGCCTCGTCTCTGCACGATTTCGGCTTTAAACATTATACAATTTTCATATGAAAAACTTTGCAGATTTTCTACAGCATTTTGGAGATGAAGCATTGTTCTTTTAGAAAACTAAATTATGTGGTTTTCAAACCAAAGGTGCACCTATATACTTGTAAATATGTGATGAATGCTGTCACTCCCAGTGTGCTTTCACTGCTTCTATATTAACGTTTTCCTGCATTTATCACACTAAAGCATATCTAGGAAATTAGTATAACTACTCAAGACTAATATCATGAAGAGCTTACGTACAGTATATCAATAACTATCACGGGAGAGCTTTTAAAGAAATGCAACTTCTGTGGTCTCTGCATGAGTAACCCAACTTCCGTATTGACCTAGCTGGCGATCAATGGCAACTTGAGTTAGTGACGGTGGGAATAGTATCATTCTTTCCTGGCAGTAAACTTCATTTTTTCATGATTATGTCATAACAATGTTTTAAACTCTTGACAGAAACTAAAGACGCTTCACTGTGTTCTTCCATCCATCTATCATTCAATCCTATGCTGCCCCATGAGGAGCGTAGGAACTTGGGGCTAGGCAAGTTCGTCCTGATATTTAAGATGAGAGTGACCAGCCTCACTCATCCATGAGTGGTATTACATGAGCAATAAACCCCAACAACCCCTTGGATACATAAACCTACACAGGCTCAATCCAACTGGAGCACCTTAATTACCCACTAAGCCACCAGGCGCCATAATTTGGTTATATGGTTACCACCCAGCATAGTAATTGGTTTCCTGGTGTACAGGAAACCATTTGGCTTGTCACTCAGTGCAGAGTCACCCACAGGCAGAAGGAAGAGGAAAGAAAGAAGGAAAGAAAGACAAAAGAGGCAGGAAAGAAGAGAGGAAAGGGCAGACACTCAAAGCAGCACTACATCGAGTGAGTGGATGGTGAGTGCCTTAAATGAAATTATCAATGACTGACAACGCTACCATACTATAATAAACTTAAATAGTAATCATCAATAGTATCATTCATTCCTGGTGATACTCTTCATTTTTTCATGATTATTGGCATAACAATGGTCTGACTCTTGACAGAAACTAAAGACACTTCACCATGCCTTTAATTAAAATTATTAATGACTGACAAGGCTACTATACTAAACTTAAATAGTAATCACCAATAGTATCATTCTTTCCTGGCAATACTCTTCACCTTTTCATGATTAATGGCGCAACAATGTTCCCACTCTTAACAGAAACTAAAGACACTTCACTGTGTTCTTAACTAAAATTATAATTGACAAGTTACTACAATAAACTTATATAGTATTTTCAGCACACTCCATCCCTTCATTCTTCCCAGCACTTCCCCTTACCCCCTCCTCCCCCCATTACCCCCACACTAGTTGCGGTATTCAAGCAACTCACTGTCAATGTCACCTGGTTCCTCAACAGCCAGGTGTGTGTTTCCACTCCAGTGATCATCTACGGCTGTCCATTATCCCATGCCATCACAAGTTTATTTGTTGCCCTACTCATGTACTCCAACCCCAAGTTTCTCCTTCTTTTTGTCACCATTTTTCACCATTCCTGGACATTCAGCTTTCTTTTTCTACCTCACTTGTAGCATTCATGAGGCTATCCGGGAAGGGTGGGTCATCAATGTCACTGTCCGACATGATGGTATGATAAGCACAAAAATTAATCCTTAGGTTGTTGCAATTGTGACGTGGGAAAACAAACTGGGCCTCCTTCCCTCCCCACCCGAGCATGACGTCAAGGCCCGAAGCTCCTGCCATTGGGTATGGCTGGGCATCCACTTGTCCATGCTCTGTGATCCATGTCTGCATCTGTATCCATGTCAGTCAGAAATTAAACATGTGGGAAAAGGTAAAAAAGCATCTACTGATCCGTTCCGTATCCATGTCCGGTCCGTGACCCCGAGGAATCACGCAGTGAGCGATTTCTCTCAGACACGGAAGCTCTTGTGGGTCCTATGTGACCTACACAGAAAGCCACACAACATCAGTTACTGTTATCACAATCATGATTTTCTACAGCATCCACCAGGCCCAAAAACTCCAAACTGACCAGCCAAGATGTATGTGAGGCCTTAGCAGAACAGGTGAGAGAAAACCCAGCTATGCTTTTTAATCCATCTATCCATCATCCATTCCTATGTTGCCCCATGAGGAGCATAGGAACCCACGGCTAGGCAAGTTGGTCCTGACATTTAAGATGAGTGACCAGCCTCACTCATTCCTGAGTGGCATTACATGAGCAATAAACCCCAACCACCCCTAGGATATAAACCTACACAGGCTCAATCCAACTGGAGCATTTTAAATATCCACTAAACCACCAGGTGCCATAATTTGGTTATATGGTTACAACCCAGCATAGTAAATAGTTCCTGGTGTACAGGACACCATCTGGCTTGACACTCAGTGTAGAGTCACCCATAGGCAGAAGGAAGAGGAAAGAATGAAGGAAAGAAAGACAAAAGAGGGAGTGTAAAGTCACCCGTAAGCAGAAGAAAGAGGAGAGAATAAAGGAAAGAAAGACAGAAGAGGAGGGACGGAAGAAAGCAAAGGGCAGACACCCAAAGTAGCACTACATCAAGTGAATGGATGATGAGTGGCCCCACCTACCACAAAGCACTCTGTAAGAATGTCATTAATCCACCACCTATGTTTTCCTTTCTTGGCATTCTCATGGTGTCTGTGAAGGATTATCCCAACCATATGAGGTAAATGGTCATGTTCTTCAAGTGATTGACACAGCCACCGTGACATGATGCCTCGCTGCGACTGAACAAAATGGGGACCTCGTACGCAGTCTTCGCGGATATATGGATGTATGCATCACTGATACACTGACACAGGTATGGACGTGGACACGGACATGGATCACGTGGCATGGACAAATGGATGCCCGACCTACAACAGCGTGGGAGAATATGGTTCCTCTGGTTGGACATATTGAGCTTGTACTTGTCAGGGGAAAATTCGCTTTTAGATACCTTGGTATAAGGTCAAATTTAGCATGCCAAAAATGGAGCCAGAGAGACCTATATCCACGTAGCAGGCAAAGGAAACATGCCAGATACTGCTTGTGTGCTTAGCTCCACTTCTTTATTTTCATCGGTTAGCCTTCTCTGGTTCGGCGGGTCTCACATACTTAGAATATGGTCTTCTTTGGTCGGGCGTATTGGCCTTGTACAGTCTCCAGCAAAAATTGAGTGACCAGCTTTGTCAGAAAGGGCAAACCACACTCACCGGCCTCACACTGCGAACTGCCCAGGCCCCCGGCTGCATACTGCAGGACCCTTCTGGCGACATTACCACTCGTGACGCAAAACGTATGTGCGCGCGCGCACACACACTAACAGCAATATGCACCAACACTCTCGTCCTCTCTTCTTAATTTGACAAAAGATTCCAAGGACGAAGCTGGATGGTCTATTAGCATCTGATACACACTATGTATTCAATACATAGCATAGACTTTTGTGTGAGTACCATCAACACCCGATACGCACCATGGATCCAATACATACACTTTTGTTTAATTACTATCAAGACCCAGTCTGTGGCCACATACAGATATGTGATGTCTCTTGAAGTACTATAAACTTTCTAGTCTCGGCTGACTGCTGCATGCAGCCGCTCATTCGAGGCACCTTTCTTGGTGAGACAATCAGCCAGTTGTTGTGATGTATCCACCCAAGATACTTCATCAATCTCCCCTCGCTCCAACATGTCTTGTAATACAGCAATATCAATGCGCAATCTCCTGTCTTCTACGCTCCTACAGGAGTAAAGGGCGTCCACCAGACTCTTGTTGTCGACGAAACACTTTCTTTTGATCGTTCCACATCCAGAACCTTCACAGAATATGTTGGCGAGATATACAGCAGTCTCAGCATATTCAAGCAGCACCAACGCCTCAGCAGATAAGGTAGATTTGACGACCCTCCTGATCTTTCTTGTCTGCAAGAATATAGGACATCTTGCCTCACTAGCATCTCATAGGAAGATCACAAAACTTCCCTGAGATCCATTGCCTACAAGGTTGGCAAATGAAGCATCCAAAAAGCACTCTATATGACAGTCCTCGATTGGCCCCATTCTTGGAATGTATAGCTTCATGTTGTCAGTCTTCACCCCGAGATCACCTTATTGAGTCTAAGCAAATCGGCTACAGTAGCTCGGTTGCTATTCACACTCAACTCACACACATCAAAGGCAATATCTGGCCGAGTGTGTGTGGCAATCCAATTGAGTTGCATGCTTGGTACTCCGTTTTCTCAGACTCGGACAGCTCCCCTGATTTTACTGCTGCACGATGTTTACTCAGCGTGACTGGATTCAAAGATGAAGCATACTGGAACTGGTCGAGCGTTATGCTGCCATCGATGTTGGAGATGACACTGAGACCAACGTATTTGAAGGCTTTTGATTCTGAATTGCCGATGAGGAATATTTGACTCAGACGGTTTATCACTAGCTGTTCGAACTAATGTGTACCAGCCCAAAGGAAGTCGTCGACATAGATGCATACAATGCCTTCGACTTTGCCACTATTGCTCCAAGAGAACAGCGCTGAATCCAGTGATAACACTTGAGCTCTGAGACTCAACAATTGATCTTCTACGCGCAGATATCAATGCCTAGCAGCATCACAAAGGCCATAAACAGTTTTCTTTAGTCTCCGTAACTTACCATTTGCATATTCAGGCGGAGGACGTAAATGAACAACTCTCTCAATGTCGTTACCTTGCAAGTAGGCAGCCTTCACATCCATAGTGTGGCAATCCCACTGGTTGGTGGAGGCCAAAGAAAGTGCCAAACGCACTGCTTCTTTTGAACAAGTAGGCAAGTCTTTTCGGAGATCCACTGTCTTCCTCAAATCCTCTGGCGACTAAGCGGGCTTTAACAAAAGGCTTTCCATTTTTCAGTTTTATCACAACCCATCGAACCATTATGGCACCTTACCCAACATCATCTACTTCCTCATACACATCATTATTCTGCTACTTTGTAATTTCATTTTCCTTAGCACATAATACGGCCTCAGAGTTGAGAAGAACAAGCATTTCTGCGTCATCATCAACCACTTCCCATTCGCTAAAATCCTTCTGCAAATCTATCCAATCAATGCTGCCGTCAGAGTCCCTCTTCAAATTGTAGCAGTGTTTGTACTTTCCAGTGGCTTTACCTGCCCGACTCATAATCCTTCCAGACACCAACTCTCCACTTTCTGAATGTATTCCCTTTATACGTTGACCAACAGAAACATTGGGAGGCTGATTAATCGGGACAGAAACTGTGGGAGGCTCATCAATCGGAACCACACCATCTTCCGACTCGTCATCTGGTGGATAGTCATTCAACACTTGCGAAGAATCGTCATTAGGCTTCTCCAGGACAACATTGTTCTTCTCATCACTGCTGACACCACCTTCAACTGTAGTATCTTGCTCTGGCGCACACGCTAGACGACACACGTGCACTCGCACGTAGACACCGCCGTGTCTCACCAGAATTTGTTTCCCATCTCTGCCTATTACAATTCCGGGACCGTGCCACTCATGACTGTCATTTCTTTTGTAGAAGACTTCATATCCATTTCGGATGTCGTTTAAGTCACTCGAACGTACGTTGTGCCGCAGAGCCATAGCCAAACGTTCATCTGATTCAGTCTTTATAAACTCTTGTCTTGCTAAATGAAGAGCGTTCAAGTTGTCTCTCACAATTTTCGATGGTGATGAAGGTTCCAAGGCTGGAGGATCATTTGCGTACACATTAGGCAGGCCAAGGTTCTGACCAAGTTGGTTAGGAGAAAAGCCTGAGTAGTTAGTGAGAGCATTTCTTGCCGATACTGCCCATGCCAAGGCCACATCCAATTCACACTGGCTATCAGCCATTATCTTCCTAACAATGTCACCAATGACTGCATTTTGATGCTCACAGACACCGTTACTCCATGGACTCTCTGCAGACGATGTCATGATCTTGATATTGAAGGCCTCTCCCAGTGCTCGCATTTCCGCATTGTTGAATTCACAGCCATTGTCTGTAAGAATTTTTCAATGTGCGCCAAACACAACAATCCAGCTCCGAAATATTCCTTTGATAATGGTGGGCGCACACTTATGCGCAATTACTATCGCATTACAATGCGGTAAATGGTCGCCAAATCAACAAGGACTAAGAAATAATGCCTTCCCCAAGCTTTCAAATCCATGGCTATGGCTTCATTAAACTCAGATGCCATGGGCAAACTGACTACGGGTTGGGGCTTCATCATTTCGTTTTTGAAGGCTCCAACATGCTTGCATGCGTCGGCCTTGGTCACCTAAAGGCGGCTCTCCATGCTGCTCGATCCCTGGCAGCCTCCCTGTTCAGTCCCTTAACCCTTAAGTCACACTTAATGACCTAGTCCCATGTCTTTCTCGGTCTACCCCTCACCCAATATTAACACCTCTCACACTCTGTACCCAATTATCATCCCCCATCCTCTTCACATGTCCAAACCACCTCAGCCTACCTCTCCTCATCACAACACCAATACACTCCAGTCTCATCCTACCTCTCAACTCTTCCATCGTAAACCCAGCCCCCCAAGGCCTTGCACGCAGGGACGCACTGCACATCCACCTAATCATTGTCATTTCTGTACGTTTAAACCTGCGAATATCCTCTTCCTTTACTGCCCAGGTCTCACTACCATACAGCATCACACTCCTAACACATGCTGCATACAAAGACCCCTTAGCACATAAGGAAAGTCCTCTGAATGTCAGAAGAGGCAACAGCTCCCTGAACTTCTTCCAACCACTTCTCACCCTAGCAACCGATCTAACTCCAGCCCCACCACCGGCACATAACATGTCTCCCAGATAACAAAACTCCTCCACACACTCGAGAGACTCACCTGCAAGTTCAACCCTCTCACGCCTAACAATCGCCACCTGCTCTCCCTGACACGCCGCACACATGAAATCAGCATCATCTCGCAGTCTACCTCTAATACCACTATTTCTCTTGTGCACCCACTTATCACAAAAACTACACAATATCGAATTACTTCCCACACCCTTGTGGCAAACTGCACATGGCCACTCTCCCTCTCCTCTGATTGTACCGCCACCAACCTTAGATATCATCACTTTTGTTTTATCTGCATTTACCCTTAAGCCCATGTACCCCATACCATCTCTCCACTTCTTAAATCTTTCCTCCGCCTCCTTTTCATTCTCTGCAATCAACACCAAATCATCAGCATACAACATCTCTCATGGAAGTCCATCTCTGAAGTCATGTAAGAGGGCTTAAGCACCATGATAAACAACAAGGGACTCAAAACTGACCCATGATGCACACCAACATTCACGGAAAACTCATCACTCAAAGCTCCATTCACTCTTACCTGGGTGCGAGCACCCACGTACATGGCCATAACCACCCTAACCAGTCACTCTTCCAACCCTAGCTTTCTCATTGCCCACTTCACTACCTCTCTAGCGACTCTGTCAAAGGTCTTTTCCAAATCAACAAAAACGAAAAACAATTCCCTTTTCTTTCCAATATATTTTTCCTGAAGCTGTCGAACAATGAATATGGCATCAGTGGTCCCCCTGCCTGGCATAAACCCAAACTGCATCTCATCGATATTCACTCTTTCTCTAATCATACCTTCTAGAACTCTCTCCATTACTTTCATTATCTGATCTAAGAGCTTTATACCTCTGTAATTTCCCCTTTCCAGGGTGATCCCTTTGTACACATATACAATTACACTCTTCAGCCAATCATCTGAGACAACACACTCATATATAATCCTATTTTCAGGTCAGTGACTAACCTCACCCCAGTATCTCCTGAGGCCTTCAAC
>JAGKTI010002475.1:0-10394 GCA_018397915.1 Birgus latro
ATTCTCAGCAATCAACACCAAATCATCAGCATACAACATCTCCCATGGGAGTCCCTCTCTGAAGTCACGTGAGAGGGCTTCAAGCACCATGATAAACAACAAGGGACTCAAAACTGACCCCTGATGCACACCAACATTCACGGGAAACTCATCACTCAAAGCTCCATTCACCCTTAACTGAGTGTGAGCACCCACGTACATGGCCATAACCACCCTAACCAGCCACTCTTCCAACCCTAGCTTTCTCATTGCCCACATCACCACCTCTCTAGGGACTCTGTCAAAGGCCTTTTCCAAATCAACAAAAACAAAATACAATTCCCTTTTCTTGCCAATATATTTTTCCTGAAGCTGTCGAACAATGAATATGACATCAGTGGTCCCCCTGCCTGGCATAAACCCAAACTGCATCTCATTGATATTCACTCTTTCTCTAATCATACCTTCTAGAACTCTCTCCATTACTTTCATTATCTGATTTAAGAGCTTTATACCTCTGTAATTTCCCCTTTCCAGGGCATCACCCTTCCCTTTGTACACATTTACAATTACACTCCTCAGCCAATCATCTGGGACAACACACTCATATATAATCATATTTATCAGGTCAGTGACTAACCTCACCCCAATATCTCCTGAGGCCTTCAACATTTCGGCAGTCAACCCAGACACACCTGCCGCCTTCCCCACCCGCATCCTGCCTATTGCCTCACTCACAGTAGCAGCGTCAATCAAAGGCCAAGGCCCAAACACTGGATCAGCTGGCTCCAAACCTTCCCTATCCCAATCAAACTCCTCATTCAACAACCAGCTATAATGCTCTCTCCATGCATCTTTAATATCCTCACTGTTAACCACTACCCTTCCTTCATCATTCTTCACACACTGCTCGCCTACAATGTCCCGATTATCTCTCTTCATCTGATTTGCCACCCTAAAAACCATATTTTTCCTTCCTTCATGATTTAGATTATCAAGTAAAAGTCTCTGTGACTCAGACTTCGCCCTGTATACCTCTCTTCTAGCCCTGCACTTGGCAGCCAAGTACTCCTCCCTGTTACCACCCTTCTTCCATTCCCGGAAAAGCCTTCTCTTCTCCTTAACTGCGGCTTGTACACCCTCATCCCACCACCAAGTTACTTTATGTCTTGGTGGGCCTCTTGTCCAACCGCATACTGCATCGGTAACTCTCAAGAGGTTGTTCTTAAGGGCTCCATACTGTTCATTAACGTCTCTATCTTNCCTTCCCTATCCCAATCAAACTCCTCATTCAACAACCGGCTATAATGCTCTCTCCATGCATCTTTAATATCCTCACTGTTAACCACTACCCTTCCTTCATCATTCTTCACACACTGCTCGCCTACAATGTCCCGATTATCTCTCTTCATCTGATTTGCCACCCTAAAAACCATATTTTTCCTTCCTTCATGATTTAGATTATCAAGTAAAAGTCTCTGTGACTCAGACTTCGCCCTGTATACCTCTCTTCTAGCCCTGCACTTGGCAGCCAAGTACTCCTCCCTGTTACCACCCTTCTTCCATTCCCGGAAAAGCCTTCTCTTCTCCTTAACTGCGACTTGTACACCCTCATCCCACCACCAAGTTACTTTATGTCTTGGTGGGCCTCTTGTCCAACAGCATACTGCATCGGTAACTCTCAAGAGGTTGTTCTTAAGGGCTCCATACTGTTCATTAACGTCTCTATCTTTGGCTTCCTGTTCAGCCACCACTCTCCTCATCTCACTATAAAAGGCACCCCTTACTGATTGGTTTCTCAGCTTCCATATTTTCCTCCTAGGTACATATGTCATCCTTCTCATCACTCGTTCCTTAAGCACCATGTCACAAATCAACAGTTTGTGCTGCTGAACACACTCCTCGCTTCCTATAACTTTAACATCCCTCACTAATCTCCTATCAACCCTCCTTACCAGAAAATAATCTATCTGGCTACTATTTCCCCCGGACTCGTACGTAATCAATCTACTCACTCTTTTTCTAAAATGTGTGTTGCACACAATCATGTCCATAGCCTCCCCAAGCCCAATGGAGAGAAAAGATTAACAGTGTAATCAGAAGGATTAGTTGTTAGGAAATGGTCAAGTATGTTGGAACTCTCTCCAGGGCAGTCAGGGACACAGGTAGGGTGCTGTGCAAGCTGCTCTAGGTCATTAAGGATAGAAAAGATGTAGGCTTGTTCACCAGGTGGATCAGTGAAAGGAGAGGAGAGCCAAAGGTGGTGGTGAACATTGAAATCTCCTAGAATGGAGATTTCAGAGAAAAGAGAAATGGATAGAATGTGTTCCATTGTAGAAGTAAGATAGTCAAAGAATTTTTGATAGTCAGTAGAATTAGGAGATAAGTAAACAGCACAGATATATTTAGTCAGAGAATGACAGGAGAGCCGAAGCCAGAGAGTAGAGAATTCAGAAGAATCAAGTTCAGGAACACGAGAGCAAGATAGATCGTTGCGTACATATACACAACAGCCACCTTTGGCTTTGAAATGAGAATAGAGAAAGTAGGAGGATACAGAAAAGGGTTTGCTGTCAGTTGTCTCAGACAGCTGAGTCTCAGAGAGAAAGAGAAGGTGAGGTTTAGAGGAGAAGGGCTTGTGCTCAACAGAGCGAAAGTTAGAGGAAAGGCCGTGAATGTTACAGAAATGAAGAAGGAGTGAGTCAGACAGTGGTTCCAGGCAGCTCCGAGAGTCGTCACTGGGAGAGGGGCGGATGGTGGGGGTATTTATGGTCCCCCCCCTGGGGACTCCGAGGCACGATTTCCAGTCGCCATTTAAAAAAAAATTTGAAAAGGAAGTGTAGTGTGTAGCGTGTATGTAGTTTGGTGTTGACAGTTAGTGAAACTTGTATTGGAGAGCATGCTGGTGTACTCTCTGTGTTACTGAGACACTGAAAAAGTTCAGCAAAGGGGGATGGTCAGGAACAAGTCCTGAGGGCTGATGAAATGGGAGCTCCAGCTCTCCCTGTCATCAGCTTTCCATCCTCCTTGGGAGTACTGCCCTGCTTGTAGGACGAGTCTTGGAAGAGGTGGCAGTTCTCACTGGGCTTGAGTCGATACGTGAATCGGAGGGGTGAGTGGCGCGGTAGTTTAATCGGAAGCAGATGGGAGGCAACTGAGGGATGGACAAATGTTGCCACAAGCAGATGCAAAGCTGGTGAGTGACAGATGTGGCAGAGGGCATTGACGTGGCAGATACAGAGAGTGAACGGCAGACTCTGGAGAGGGCCACCGGCAGATGAACAGGTGTCGGAACAGGGAAGACAGGTGCTGAGGGCGGCGACGGCGATTGTCGTGGCCTGTGGAGGGTTTTGGGCGTTGTAGAGAACTGCAATGGTGAGGGGAGTTGGACACCTGTAGGCAGAGCCGGTATTACACCACGAGAGAGGACGAATCCGTTTGAGGCGGTGCATTTAGTAGTTGTTGGTGGCACTAAAACACTGTAGGAGGCATTTGGAAACGATGGTTCAAATACCGCTGCTACCAAAAATGTAACACCCCTCTCTTGATGGTTGAAGGAAAGTCCTGGAGTAGCTATTTATGGCCTTTAATTGTGGAGCACAGATATATAGGTGCTACCTCCCTGATATCAGCCCTCGACTGACCGTTACAGATGGTATTGGTCGGTGGTGAGCCTGGGAACGCTGCTTATGCTGCAATTCTGGATGCAGTGGGGGGGGCATATAGTGGGGGGGTATACAGTGAGGGAGGCATATATACATATACATAATAGCATAATACATACATATAAGGGGAATGGTACATGCTGCACTGAGTGCCCCTCTAGATATATATGTCATAGTTTCATCACACTAGGATGTCCTGTAGGAATATAGCCAGGTGTTCTGTGTGCAGCAGCTGCCATCCTTTTAGATCAAGTGAAGCAGAGGGGCAGCCATATTCTTGGAGCTCCAAGTGTTACGTGTGTGATGAAGACCGCAAGTTGTGTCTTGTCAATGTCTGGTGTACTTGGAGGCATGTGACCTGTATGACATTCTACATGGAGATGGTATGTCCTTGATGGACATCAGCAAGAGACTTTGTGCACTACACTCCGTGTCTCGACATTCTGTAGTGTCCAACCCATCTTTGCATCTCATGCCTCCGTAGGATACCAGTGTAAGGGATGGGACTGTGCATTACACTCCGTGTCTCGACATTCTGTAGTGTCCAACCCACCTGTGCATCTCATGCCTCCGTAGGATGCCAGTGTAAGGGATGGGACCAGCTGCGCCTGTGCCTTCAAGAAGAGGTACAGTGTACTGGCCAATCAGGATAAGGACAGCCCTGAGCAAGTTAAAGAAATGGCGCAGGATTCACTAACACTGATACTAAGCCAAGTGACTACGCTTGCCACTAGTGTCTCCTTACACCCTCCAGCACTGCCCACGCTAGATGATATTCACAAAGCAGAGTGTAAGCTCAGCTGATCATTCATAAGGGCGAAAGTTTGAATGCGCATGCACCATAATCTGGCCAATCACGCTGTTTCTACTTGACATCATGAGTTAGAACTGACCATTCACTGCAAATCCAGTGATGACGTCACAAGCGAAACATACGCTTTGAAAACACTGTACATACATCCACAATCTACTCACGATCTACCTACACAATCACGCTACACCAACATGGAGAGGAAAGTTATTTATCACCGGAGGAAAGACAATTACACCCCTCAAGAGTGTGATATACTCGTTAGTGAGGTAGCACTACTGCCCTGCGACGTCTTGCACGTGCTTCTTCCGCCTGTGCCACTGCTACGAATAATAATTCCATCTTGCTGAGTTGCTGGGTAAGTGGAGGTAGATGCAGAACAATATTCTCGTGTGCCTCTTACTTCAAAACCCGTGTGAGTTGTGGGATAAATGCGTTTCGGTGATACGGTAGTTTCGGATGTAAGCGTGGTTCTGCATGGATGAATAAGTATTTTAGTGGATATGTGTATCAGTAAGTAGTATTGTGATAAGTTAAGTATCTAATAAGCATTTCTAATAAATAGGATACTTTTCCTCAAGATTGAGTGTGCTTGAACCGAGGTACTTATGCTACCAGTATGGAGATCCTTTTGTTTTGGGGCCGTCGATATGCCATATCTATTCTTACATTTTTTTACTTTTTCAAGAATAATGTGCTACTACCCACAGAAATGTACATAGAATACCAAGTTTATCGAAAATGTTACCCATTTTGCATGATAATTTGCCATTATATATAAATATGAGTTAGTATCTCCACTAGAGCCCCAAGTTGTTGGTGTAAGTATTTGTAGAAATGTGACAACGTCACATTAGCGTAGTATGCTCTGTGAATACCACCTACTGTACGCTCAATGTAGGGTGTACGCTCAGTGTAAGCCTTTCGTGAATCCGGCGCATGGTGAGGATCTCCACTAATCTGACATCTCAAGCTGAGGTCATGCTCCACACCAGTGATCCTGCTAGGAGAAGGGCTCCTGTCTCCCAGCAACTATCTTGTCAGTGACAAGTCTCAGAGGAACCACAGCAGGATCCAGCCATGTCCATTCCCACACCAGCCAATGATGCCCCACCTCCTGCCCCTTCTGCCAGACCTCCTCATACATCTTCTGCCAACAGGTCATCAGTTCCCACCCCGCTCTCAATCTGCACTGCTACCAAGACACTTCCCAACCAAATGTTGTGATGGAGTGGCTACTGGTGGCACCTTCTTCATCTTGCTAACTGATGCCCTTGATTTGTAACAGAAGGGTTGGTCCTTCATGGGTATATATGTTCACGCCCTCGGCCCAAGATACTCACTCTTTTTCTGTTGTCATCATGCCAGGCATAACAAGCTTTCCTTTCACGCTGTGCTAGTGCATAAGACATTTTCGTTTTTGAAGGTTCCAACATGCTTGCATGCGTCGGCCTTGGTCACCCAGGATTTAATTTATTGGTGGTCAGTAGGGGTTGCAGTGTGGTAGGAGTCTGCAAGACCAGGATGCAGCCTCACCTCCAAGTCCACTTGGGTGGCTACTCTGTCTTTCGGTCTGACCACAAAGACAGAGGTCTGTGTTTTGCTGAGTGAGAGGAGTCTCAGAGTATCCTGTTGCTGCTGACCCAGTTTCCTGGCAGTCTGTTAGAGGTGTTAGCCATCAGGGTGAACCTGTGCTAAGGATGGGCATCAGATCTCCTTTGCTACAACCCATGCAAAGGCAGCACCCAGGAAGAGGTTCTGCATTACATGTGCCTCTATTAGCTGCCTTCCCCATCATTTATTGTGGATGACTTTAGTGCTCATCACAGCCACTGGGACCCTGCTCACAACCCCACCAACACAGCTGGATCATCACTCTTTCAGGCTGTGTTGGGCTCCCCATGCACTGGAGTCCTTCCCCCCACCACATTTTTACCCTTGCACTGGGAGGGCTTCTGTATTGGACCTATGCCTTGGGGATGCCACCTTTCACTACCTCAAGGTGGAGGTGGGCCCGTATGTGGGCAGAGATCATCCACCACTGTTCTACAGCTTGTTTAGGTTGTCAACTAAGCTATCCAGTGCAAGTCAGCCTCACTGGTGGCTGCAAGGTGACAAGGGGAGGCGGTGGCTCGATCGGTAGAGAGGTGGGCTACAGGCCCGACGGACCCAGGTTCAAATCCATGCTGGGGCAGGGAACAGTTTAAGGATTTGAATTTCATTAAATCAGGCTTTACTGATCTACCAGAAGACCCGCCGACATGTCGTAAAAATACCCCCGCTAATATCAATACACCAGTCCTATATGAGACAGCCCTAGCATGTATTTAATATGGACAGTGGGTGTTAGCGCCGAAGTGGTGACATGTAGAGATGTATGGTATGTAGGAAGGACACACACACACACACACACACACACACACACACACACAAAAGAAAGGCCTGCCTACACAACCTGGCTATCTGGATGCTTCTCAGGTAGCTGGGGCTTTCCAGGATTAACCGCCCAGGAATTTTCTTTGTTAGCGGAGACAGGGGGCCAGGTCTTTCGGCAGTCATCTCACCATTGCCTACAGTGGGCAGGGGTCCCTTGGTGTACAGGGGCATGTGCTGCAGCAGTAAGTGCCCATCATCGGGCCTGGCATGCCTGGAGCCAGCACCTATGCACATCTCTGAGGGAACAACAGCGCTGCCTGGACACTGGATACACCAAGACCATCTTGACAGAAAAAAAGAAGGCCTGGAACTCCATCTGTGCAAGCTTCTCTTTCTCCAGTTCCTCCACTTAAATTTGTAGGTCTCTGAAGGTGATGGCTGGCCATGCAACCACATACTCCTACTCTTTCCATTGTGGTACTTCCCCAGGTGACCGAAGCCACTTCCAGACTGCATTGCACACAATCACCTACGCCAACGACACAACATACACTCCTTGCGAGCTCTGTGGGAAAGCCTGGTCTCAGCCATAGCCTTCCTTAGGGACTCGGGGCTGTTTGGCCAGACTTCCTAGGGAACAACTACTACTACTACTACTCTATCCATTGTGATGGTATCAACCTGGTGGATGGCTTGTCCAAGGCAGAATTCTTAGTACCAATTTTTCATACTTAGTTTAACCTCCCATTTGCCTTACCCTTGTCGTACACCTGTGAGGAGGAGAATCTCAAAACCACTTGCCGCTGACCTGGATTGTCCATTCTGTGCCTTTGAGCTGACCAGGGTGAGAGTCATCCCACCTACAGGTTGGACTGTGGGCCTTGACATGGTGGCCAATGAGTTCCTCTGACACCTTCCTCCTCAGCTGCAAGACAGCCTTCTGGAAATCTTCAGCCACAGTAAGTGTTGGGGTGTGTTTCCAAGTGACTGGAAAAAACCCATCCTGTTGCCCCAAACCAGGACGTGACCCTACTATCCCATCATGTTACAGATCCATATTTTACTATCTTGTGTGAGTAAGGTGGTGGAGATGATGGTGGTGTGTTGCCTCTCATGGTGGCTGGAATCTTAGTCACTGCTTTTGTAGTAACAGTGTGGATTTCACCATTGCTGGGGTACCATGGATATCCTGTGCCAAGTTGGACACCTGATTCACAGTACTTACAGCAGGGAGATGTTTATGCTGACTATTTTCATAGACCTGAATGGGGGCTTTTTACTCAACCCCTCACCTGTGTAACCTCTAGCTCTCCCTACATGGGGTTGCTGGCTGCAGTTTATCATGGTTCCATGACATCCTGTCACTCTGCAGCTTCAGGGTGTCAGTTGGTAGAGCTGTCTCCAGTCCATGTTCATTTGCCTGAGGGGTGCCTCAAGTATCACCACGCAGCCCCCTCCTGTTCACAGTCATGATGTCTGACCTGCCTTGTTCTTCTGACATGATCTACCTGGTCTGTGTCAATGACATTACCATTGTCAGCCAAGCGGCCACCCTTTATGAAGCCCAGCAGCGTCTTCAGCAAGCAGTGTCCAGCTTTGAGGAATGGACCTGCAGGTGGAGTATGGTGGTAAATGTCCAATGATGACTTTTACTTTGTGCCACCTACCTTCTCAACCAGCTTTCAAAATCAGATCAGAAGTGGCGCAGTCATCAGGGAACATATCCTTCTTGGTCTTTGTCTGGATGGCCTGATCCTTACCTATAGCCGAAATGTAGAGTACCTGCGGAATTCTTGCACCAAGCAGTTGGATGTTATGAAGAGCCTGCCAGGTTTGCACTGGGGTGCCAGTCATGACCTGCTCTTGACCTGTTACTGAACCATCATACTTGCCAAGTTGAACTATGGATCTGCACTCTGTGGCTCAGTTTCCAACATCCAACTCTGGAATCTGGTTGTTGTCCAAAGTACAGCACTGAGGATCATGTATGGGGTATTTAGTTCTTCCCCTGCTGTGTCTCTGCAGGACAAAGATGGTGTCCCTTCCCCCATCATCACCAGGATGAAACTTACCTGCAAATGCTACATGGCCATCCAGCAGTCTGTCCCCTCACCACCCACTACCAGCTTTTCTTGCAGCTGTGGGGATCAACCCTTTGAACCCTTCTTGGCCTGTCAAGTCCAAATGGCCCTTGTTAATCTGAGTCCTCAAAACCTACTGGACACTATCACTCCAGCTTCCCCCCTGTTAGCCACTGGCATTAGTACCTCCTCTCCCTCCTTGGTGGACCTTTCGACCATGGTCTCTCTTCAGTTCAAGGAGTCCTTCCGTAAGTCCTGGGGTGGACATATCACCCCTCAAGTCTTTCAGGGGCTGCCATCCACCACCTATGCAGAACATCTGGAAATCTACATGGGCTGTTCCCACTCAGCCTCTGTGGCAGCGGCGTTTATAGCAGATTTATCCATTTGTCAGACTGGTGATTGGATCCCCACCATGATAATGTAGTTTTCAAAACTCTTTGCACTCTTTAAAGCTTCTGAATTCCTTATCTCCCACTTCCAGTTTCAGAAGATGGTACCACAGTAATCCCTTGATTATCCGACTTAATAGAGCCAGAGACATATCCAGATACGAATTAAATCTGAATACGGAACAATATCCTTTACTGGACCTATACCCTGGTTATACTCAGCCTACTACAGGTATACTGTACCTCGATATACAATACCCCTAGATGCAATACCCTGGCTTAACGATGGTGGTAGAAATATCACCATACCCCACCTAACGATAGCCAAACCCAGGTTTAAGTATGGGTTTTGATTTTTTAAACCAATTTTGATGATATTTTGGACACTGTGTGTTTAGGTTCATTTATAAACTGTTTTTAGACTTAGATTAATAGATTAATGTGTTTTAGCCATAGGTGGGGTGAACATTGTCATTTTGGAGTGTGGTTGACTAAGTTTGATTTTTTCCAGACATATTTGATGATTTTCAGATTTTATTTGTTGGTTTTAGTGAGTTATTTACAGATATTAGGCAGCAGGGAAGGAAGGTTGCTGGTTCATTGAAAGCATTGATAAGAAACAGGGAGGTGAGCATGGAAGTGAAAAAGTTGTTACATGACAGTATTGTGATACCAACTCTGACATATGGAAGTGAAGCTTGGACCCTGTTGGAAGGACAGAAGTCAAGAGTGAGAGCAGTGGAAATGAGTTATTTGAGAGGAGCATGTGGAGTCACATGGAGAGACAGACTAACAAATGAGGAAGTGAAGGAGCATTGTGATGTGGTTGAGGATGTGATGGGAAGCGTTAGGAGAAGCACGTTAAGGTGGTTTGGGCATGTGGAGAGGATGGAGAGTGAAAGACTGACGAGGAGAGTGTATGTGAGTGAGGTGGAGGGGGCGAGAGGGAGGGGGAGGCCGAGGATGAGATGGAGGGATGGAGTGGAGAGGTATATGAGAGAGGGGGGTGTGAGTTGGGAGCGTGGTAGTGAAATGGCAGGGGACAGAGTGACATGGAGGCGATTTGTTTGTGGCCACCCCGTGCGGGATT
>JAGKTI010002475.1:13374-44708 GCA_018397915.1 Birgus latro
AGGTGAGAAGATCGCCAGTGGAGCGTCCCTGACGGAACCCATACTGACGATCAGAAAGAAGGCTGTGACAGGAAAGGTGCTTTAAAATTTTTCTGTTAAGAATTGACTCGAAAACTTTTGATACGCAGGATGTTAAAGCAATTGGACGATAGTTAGAGGGTTGGGAATGGTCACCCTTCTTTGGGACTGGCTGAATGAGAGCAAACTTCCAGCAAGAAGGAAAGGTACAAGTTGAGAGACAAAGGCGAAAGAGTTTACCTAGGCAGGGTGTAAGCACAGAAGCACAGTTTTGAGGACAACAGGAGGGACTCCATCAGGACTGTATGCCTTTTTAGTACTGAGGCCAGTAATGGCAGAGAACACATCAGCTGAAGAAATTTTAATGTCAGACAATAGGAAGTCAGAGGGGGGAAGTGATGGAGGAATAGCACCGGAATCGTCTAAGGTGGAATTGGAGGAGAAAGTCTGAGCAAAGAGATCTGCTTTATCAGTAGAAGAAATAGCTACAGAGCCATCAGAGTAGAAAAGAGGAGGGAAGGATGATGAGGTAAAGTTGTTAGAAAGGTTTTTGGCAAGGTGCCAGAAGGAGTGAGAAGAATTCGAGTTGGAGAGTTGGGAACATTTAGTACGAGTGAAATTGTTTTTGGCAGAGCGAAGAACAGACTTAGCACGATTCCGGGCAGAATATATAAAAGGTGTGATTCAGGGGTGAGTTGGCTCCGGTACCTCTTATAGGCCCTCTCCTTGTTGCGGACAGCATTAGAACAATCGTGATTAAACCAAGGCTTTCTTGCATTAGTCAGAGGATATGAGAAAGGAATGTATGCTTCCATGCCTGAGAGAATAACCTCCGTAACGCGCATGGCACACTCAGATGGCTCCCGGCCATGGAAGCAATAATCATTCCATGGAAAATCAAAGAAATACTGCCTGAGGGCCTCCCAATCTGCAGCTCCAAAGTGCCACAAGCGGCGTTTCTTTGGAGGGTCCACAGGCTGTACTGGAGCGATTGGACATGTTAAGGTAATAAGATTGTGATCGGAGGAGCCCAACGGAGAGAAAAGATGAACAGTGTAAGCAGAAGGATTAGTTGTTAGGAAAAGGTCAAGTATGTTGGAACTCTCTCCAAGGCGGTCAGGGATACGGGTAGGGTGTTGTACAAGCTGCTGTAGGTCATTGAGGATAGAAAAGATGTAGGCTTGTTCACCAGGTGGATCAGTTAAAGGAGAGGAGAGCCAAAGGTGGTGGTGAACATTGAAATCTCCTAGAATGGAGATTTCACAGAAAGTAGAAATGGATAGAATGTGTTACATCGTGGAAGTAAGATAGTCCAAGAATTTTTGATAGTCAGTAGAATTAGGAGATAAGTAAACAGCACAGATATATTTAGTCAGAGAATGACAGGAAAACCGAAGCCAGAGAGCAGAGAATTCAGAAGAATCAAGTTCAGGAACACGAGAGCAAGATAGATCGTTGCGTACGTATACGCAACAGCCACCTTTGGCTTTGAAACGAGAATAGAGAAAGTAGGAGGATACAGAAAAGGGTTTGCTGTCAGTTGCCTCAGACAGCTGAGTCTCAGTGAGAAAGAGAAGGTGAGGTTTGGAGGAGAAGAGGTGGTGCTCAACAGCGTGAAAGTTAGAGGAAAGGCCGCGAATGTTACAGAAATGAAGGAGGAGTGAGTCAGACGGTGGTTCCAGGCAGCTTTTTGAGTCGTCACCGGGAGAGGGGCGGATGGTGGGGGCATTTATGGTCCCCCCCCCGGGGACTCCGAGGCATGATTTTTGTACGCCATTTTGAATTTTGAAAAGGAAGTGTAGTGTGTAGCGTGTATGTAGTTTGGTGTTGACAGTTAGAGAAACTTGTATAGGAGAGCATGCTGGTCTACTCTCTGTGTAACTGAGACACTGAAAAAGTTCAGCAAAGGAGGATGGTCAGGAACAAGTCCTGAGGGCTGATGAAATGGGAGCTCCAGCTCTCCCTGTCATCAGCTTTCCATCCTCCCTGGGAGTACTGCCCTGCTCGACTGGTGCTACAGTCTCCTCACCCTAAAAACAGAGGAGGGGGTCCCTAGTCCCCTCACCCTGCCCCTTTTAGTCGCCTTTTACGACACGCAGGGAATACGGTGGCGGAATTCTTCCTAACACAACCTGGCCGCAAAGTAGTAGTACCACCCCACGGTGCGGCCAGATTGTGTCCCCCCCCCCCCCCCCCCCCGGGGGGGGGGGGGGGCTCCCCCCCCCCCCCCCCCCCCGCCACAGGGGGGGGGACACAATCTAGTCACCCTAGGGCCTGTGTATTTTCCCGTGATACTGAATTGTGCACTGGGCATAGTGGCCAGGCATGTCATCTCCACTGCCTCAAACTAGTCCCAGACCTGATTGCCAGTTGTACAGAGACCAAGAGGAGACCGTAGCCCACTTCATATTGCACTGCCCTCACTTCTACTCCATCCACACCAACTTGAGGGTTTCATCTAGTTGTCCTAGGAATCGCAGACTTCTCCCTCCCAATACAGCAAACTCTCAATTATCCATTTTCACAGTATCAGGCACTGCTGACTCAGCTGTATTAAAGCAGTATCTGGCACCAAGACAGGATGTAACTGGCGGTTCTGTGCAATATACAGCTTCGAGGCGTACCAACTTGCTCGTAAGCGATATCCAACTGATGCTGTATTACTGTATTATTTTACTGTATCATTACTGTATTGTATTTTATGCTTAATTTTCATCTTTTACCCTCTGGAAAGTTTTTAGGATAGAGGGTTGAGACAGAAAGGAGCACAATATCCTGCTCAATGCCGAATGTTGAGCTAGTGGGAGCACTACACAATATCTGGCATTTTGCTTTATTCAGCATAGGGATTGGCTGAATTACGCCAGAAAATTGAGAGTTCACTATACTTCATCGCAGGGTAGGCCTGAACCATCAGCAATGACATCGTCCTTTGCCTCTGGGAGGGCTCTTATGGGCCTCCAGCTGGTAACAGCCTTTCAGTCAGCACCAAGACCATCATATCACCACTCTCTCTTCTCTCACTGAGCATTGGTAATGTCAGCTTCTTCAGCCTCTCTTCATTAGACAGCACATTCTAACTTGGTAACATTATAGTCACCATCCTCTGTACCATTTCCAATTTTCTTATATGCTTCTTCAAATGCAGTGTCCATATCTCTGTATCTATCTATAGCCAGATGCCTTAGTGCTGTAAGGGGTGGCCATAAACAAATCACCTCCATGTCATCCTGTCCCCTGCCATTACACTGCCCTCCCTCCATCTCACATCCCCCACCCCCTTCCATAAACCTCTCCACTCCATCCCTCCATCTTGTCCTTGGTCTCGACCTCACTCACATACACTCTCCACATTAGTGTCACACTTTCCATCCACTCCACATGACCAAACCACCTCATTGTATCTCTCCTAATGCACTCTATTACATCCACATTAACACCACAGTGTTCCTTCACTTCCTCATTTGTCAGTCTCTCTCTCCATGTTACTCCACATGCTCCTTTCGGATAACTCATTCCCACTGCTATTTCTCTTGACTTGTGTCCTTCCAACAGTGTCCAGGCTTTGCTGTTTGAGTTGGCATCACAGTACTATCATGCAGCAGCATTTTTACTTCCATGCTTACTTCTCTATTATTTACCAATACTCTCAAAGAACCAGCAACCTTTCTTCGATGTTGTACCCTTTCAAGCATTTCATCCTCTAAACTTCCATACGTACTCATCACACTACCTAAGTACTTAAATGCACTCACATTTTCTATTTCCTCACCATCCATGCTCACTGTCCATTCACTGACTTTATTCTCTTGAAGACCACAACTTTACTCTTCCTTACATTCACCTTTAGATTCCATTTCTTACATACACCCCCAAACCTATTCACCAAACCCTGCAGTTCCCTCTCATCTTTACAATACAGCATCATCTGCAAATAAAAGAGCAGGAAATTTCCAAACACTGCCCTCTCTCATAAGGGAGGCTGCAACATCCACTCACCTGCCTTGTATCTCTTTTATAACTCCATCCATTAACAGACTGAACAGCCATGGAGACATGACACATCCCTGTTTCAGTCCAACATTTAGATAGAGAAATTCACTCAGTTCACCATCCACACGCATGGCAGTCCTAGGACCTTCATGCATACTCTTCTTGGCTTTCATCAGCATCCCATTTACCAGTACTTCATGTATTCCTAATATTTTCCACATTCCTTGTCTATCCACACTGTCATATGTTTTCTCCAAATCCGAGGAGACTGTGTACGACTTCTTTCCCATCTTGAGAAACTTTTCCACTAAACACCTTAGGATCAATATCTGGTCTATAGAACCTCTTCCCGTCCTGAAACCTCCCTGTTCTTCACCAACTAATTCCTCTGTTATTTCCCTAACTCAGTCAGTATCACATCACATTCTTTTCCTTTTACACTCAGAAGTCAAATGCCCCTGTGATTACCATACACTTCTTTTTCCCCTTTTCCCTTGTACAAGGGAATAATTTTGCCTGACTTACAGTCCTTTCAGAATCTACCTTCCTCCCAGGCCAGTCTGCGTATCTTCCATTTCCATTCTGCTACTATCTCTCCCCTGTGCTTCAGCATTTTACCACATACTCCACCAGTTCCTGGGGTATTCCCCATTTTGACCTTCATCACTTCCACTACTTTCACCCTACTGTTCCCTTCCTCCTTTTTCATCTCCTGCCTTCTCTCAGCCATTCCCCAGCCAAGTATACATGTGTTACCTTCATTCTCTGTGTTTAACAAAACCTAAAATTGTTCTCTTCATCTGCTCACTTTTTCTCCCTTTTCCACTAGCAGTCAGCCATTTTTTTTCGTTCACTCCCCTCTTACCATTTTTATCACCCTGTCTAACTCTCTTTACTTCCAGAACATTTTCTTACATTCCCTCCTCTTTACACTTAAATTCCTTCCAAACACCTCATCCACACACGTCTTACTCTCTCTCATAAATCACTTCACCTCTCTACAGATAACTCTTTGTTCCATCTGTCAACTTCCTCCATCCCTCTGTTTACCATCCACTCACTATAAACTTTCATTTTTTTGCACCACAGCTTGTCTCACCTCTTCATTCCACCACGTTGTTCCTTGCACCCCATTTTGTCTTCACCCCACACCCAACCTCATGTATTTCTTCTGTGAATACCTTGCACACACCTCCTACCTCCCCCATCTGTTCCAGACCATATTTACCCAATTGCTTCTCCACTTCTTTCTTATATTCTGCCCTTTTTTCATCCTCTTGTAACCTTTCTACCCCCTTTTTATTGATTGCTTCCTCCTGCCCTTCTCTCCTTCTGTTTATCCATTGCATTTGTACCTTGACTTTCACCACCACCAAGTGGTGGTCAGAGAGTCCACTCCCACAACCTCTGTATGCTTTCGCTTCCGACACATATCTCTTCATTCTCTCATCCACACACACATACTCAGTCATTTTCATCTGCTTATTCAGTTCACTACCTACCCTACTCATCACTCTCCCTGTATACCTGTGGATCATTTTGTGCCTAAAGAGGGTATTGGCTATCACCACCACCCTCCCTGCACACGTCAACTAGAGCACTACCATTCTCATTCATTTCTGCAGGCACACCCCTCTCACCAACTACTCCATCCACCTTCACAATCCCTACTTTTCCATTAATATTTCCAGTCAAAAACACTCTCTTGCTCCCCTCAAACTTTTCCATACATGTTTCCATGTTTGCCCAGAACTCTTCTTTCACTCTGCTTACACGGTCATCTGTTGATGCATACACACACACAGTCATCCACATTTGAATTCCTACTCTCAGTCTTACCCACACAATCCTTAATCCAACTGATCCATACTCTCCTATATACTCCTTCCAACTCTTGCACACAACAATACATACACCCTCCATTGCCTTCTTATTCTTACCAACTCCCACACATATACCCAATCTATACAGTAAGATCTCACTATAACGGACTAATTGGGGCTCAGGCCAGTCCGAAATATGTGATTTTCTGATAAAAGCGACATCCGGACTTACCCCTGCTAATCCGGACTTACCCCTGCTAATCCGGACTTTTTCCGATATATCAGACATTAGTACAGACTGCATCAGTGGTTTTCACCACCATTGCAGTGTTGTACTGTGTTATACATTCACTACATTAATCAGATGGTATAATAATACTGTACTGTGCACTGAAAAACATGTCTTTTACTTGTCTTATTGTGGGGAACATAGCTGAAGTTGTCAGGCAGTCTGGACTGCTTTCTGGCTATGTCGGACTTTTTCCGATATACTGTAGAGGAGTTTAGTCCAGTAGCTCCTCGAGTCCGATAAAAGCGAATTCCGGTCTACTGAAGTCCGTTATATCGAGGTTTTACTGTATTCCCATTCTCTCACACTCTCACCTCCTCATTTGGTCTCACTCAATCCACATACGGTAAAAGTCCTGTAATCCGAATGACAGTGACCGAGGGTCTTTCGGACTGCTGTTTTTTCAGACTGTTGTGAGGGACCTCTGAAAACATTAGAAGTATGTACATGACCTGTTAGTGCTTATTGTTGTTAGTGTGTGTGTGCGTGCACACACCCACCTGCTAAGTCACGAGTGATGACGTCATCGGAAGGTTCCTGTGGTATGCAACTGGGGACCTTGTGCAGTTCATGTTGTGAGGCCGGCGAGTGTGGTTTGCCTAGCCTGACACTGGTAGCAGAGCGTAGTTCGAAAAATGGCGTCATGTTCGACCAAGTGCCCTCCAAAACTTGAAAATGATTCTGCTTATGAGAGCTGGAAAAAAGGCATCGACATTTGGTGCGAACTGACGGACTTGGCTAAAGAAAAACAAGCCTTAGCTATTCACCTGTCATTGTCTGGAAAAGCGAGGGTGGCATCTTCGGAGATTGATGCGGATGTTCTGGAGCAGAAGGGTGGTGTTCAGACCTTGCTGAAAAAATTAGACGGTTTATTTCTCGTGGAGAAAGGACGTCGACAGTTTGCATCGTTTTATGAGTTGTACAACTTCAGAAGAGCCAGTGATATGAACATTCGTGAATTCGTGACAGAATTTGAGCATGTTTATTACAAATTTACAAAGCAGGACATGGAACTGCCAAATTCTGTGATGGCTTTTATGCTCTTAGCTGCATGCAAACTTTCAGACAGTGAGCAACAACTAGTGATGTCCGCGATAACTGAGGTGACATATGAAAATATGAAATCTGCCCTGAATCGTATTTTTGCTGGTGAAATTGGCAGGTAGAACGAGGCATCGGTGTCCGCCCGGGAGGTTAAAGGCGAACCAGTATTTTGGAGTGACGAAGTTGAGGGTGAGGAAACGTTTTATGCTAGAGGTACTCGACGAGGACGGAGAATGTTGCGGGGCAGCGCAATACGTGATTGACGTCATGGTAGTGGCTGATGTTCAACCGTATCTGCTAGAATTCCCCAAAGCTCATCCACCGTCAGGAGGCAGAACCCACTTGGGTCTGACGGAAAGGTATCGAGGTGTTTCGTATGTGATTCTAGATTTCATTGGGCACATGACTGTCCGAATGTAGACGAAAACGACGGCAGCCAAGAAGAAAATTCTGAAACAGTGCATCTGTCGTTATTTATGGGCTATGCGGATGATGCCGCTAGTAGAGGTAAGTTACAGACTCTAGTAGAAGAATCTAAGGGATGTGCTCTTCTAGATACAGGGTGTTCTACAACCGTATGTGGAGTTGAATGGATCAATTGCTATCTAAGTGAGCTCACTGATTACAAACGTGATGCTGTAAAAGAAGAAGCGTCATCCTCAGCGTTTACTTTTGCTGATGGTGTCACAGTTTCTTCCCTCAAACGTGTTACTCTGCCCTGCTACATTGGAAACATGCGTGCTACCATCGTGACTGATGTTGTGGACTGCAATATTCCCTTGCTGTTGAGTAGACGTTCCATGAAAAAAGCAAAAATGTTGATTAACCTTGGAACTGACCAGGTCAAAATTTGTGGAACTATCATTGATTTAAAGTCCTCATCTTCAGGCCATTACTTACTTCCAATTTCTGTATGACTAGGTCATGAATTTTGTGAAACAGTCATGTTGGCATCTCTTGGGGGTGATGTAGAAAAAAACGCTTTGAAGCTTCACAGGCAAATTGGACACCCAACATTGGCAAAACTAATTAAACTGATCACAGATGTGGGAATTAAAAGTTCAAAACTGGAGCGGGCTATCAAAACTGTATCTGATGCTTGTACAGTCTGTTGCAGATTTAAGAAAGCCAAGCCCTGACCCGTAGTCAGTTTGCCCATGGCGTCTAAGTTTAACGAAGCCATAGCCATGAATTTAAAAGCTTGGGGAAGGCATTATTTCTTAGTCCTTGTTGATTTGGCAACCAGGTATTGTAATGCGATAGTAATCATGGATAAGTGTGCGCCCACCATTATCAAAGGAATATTTCGGAGCTGGATTGTTGTCATTGGCGCACCTAGAAAAATTCTTACAGACAATGGTTGTGAATTCAACAGTGCGGAAATGTGAGCATTGAGAGAGGCCTTCAATATCAAGATCATGACAACGTTTGCAGAGAGTCCTTGGAGCAACGGAATCTGTGAGCGTCAAAATGCAGTCACTGGTGACATTGTTAGGAAGATAATGGCTGATAGCCAGTGTGAATTGGATGTGGCCTTAGCATGGGCAATATCGGCAAGAAATGCTCTCACCAACTACGCAGGCTTTTCTCCTAACCAACTTGTTTTTAGTCAAAACCCTGGCCTGCCTAATGTGTACACAAATGATCCTCCAGCCTTGGAACCTTCCTCACCATCGAAAATTGTGAGAGACAACTTGAATGCTCTTCATTTAGCCAGACAAGAGTTTATAAAGACCGAATCAGATGAACGTTTGGCTGGGGCTCTGCGGCACAACGTACGTTCGAGTGACCTAAACGACATCCAAAATGGAGATGAAGTCTTCTACAAAAGAAATGACAGTCATGAGTGGCACAGTCCCGAAACTGTAATAGGCAGAGATGGGAAACAAATTCTGGTGAGACACAGCGGTGTCTACGTGCGAGTGCACGTATGTCGTCTAGCACCAGAGCAAGATACTACAGTTGAAAGTGGTGTCAGCAGTGATGAGAAGAACAATGTTGTCCAGGAGAAGCCTAATGACGATCCTCCGCAAGTGTTGAATGACTATCCACCCACTAATGTTTAATAATGAACAGTTATGTCCTGCATCATCCTTGAACATGCTTGGGGTTTCATTCTCTCGGGATTTGTCTTGGAAAGAACATATTACATATCTTGTGAAATCTGCTTCCAAGAGATTAAGTGTGCTAAGCCGATTCCGAACTTTCTTTACCCCTGCACAGTTGTTGACCTTGTACACGGGTTTTATTCGCCCGTGTATGGAGTACAACTCTCATGTGTGGGGAGGCTTCCCACATGCAGCTCTTCTCGATAGGGTGGAGTCAAAGGCTTTTCGTCTCATTAACTCTCCTCCTCTTACTGATTCCCTTCAACCTTTGTCTTTTCGCCGCTCTGTTGCATCTATATCTCTCTTCTATCGCTACTTCAATGGTCACTGTTCTTCTGAACTGTCTGCTTGCATCCCTCCACCTCTACGACGGGCACATAGTACCCGTCTAGCAACAAACTCTCATCCCTTTTCTGTCCAACTCTCTAATGCAAGAGTTAACCGTCACTCCCAGTCCTTCATTTATGCAACTGGTCAACTCTGGAACTGTCTTCCTTTGTCTGTATTTCCTACTTCCTATGATCTCCAGTCTTTCAAACGCAGTGTGTCCAGGCATCTCAAATTGAACGGATCTTGAATTTGGCTCTCTTTTGTATTGTTTTGCTTTTTCTTGGAAGGAACAATATGCAGGCCTGTGGCCTTTGGTTCCTTCTTCCTTACATAAAAAAAAAAAAAAGATGACGAGTCGGAAGATGATGTGGCTCCAATTGATGAGCCTCCCACAGTTTCTGTTCCGATTAATTAGCCTCCCAAAGTTTCTATTGGTCATCATATAAAGGGAATACATTCAGAAAGTGGAGAGTTGGTGTCTGGAAGGATTATGAGTTGGGCAGGTAAAGCCACTGGAAAGTACAAACACTGCTATAATTTCAAGAGGGACTCTGATGGCAGCATTGATTGGATAGATTTGGAGAAGGATCTTAGTGAATGGGAAGTGGTTGATGATGACACAGAAATGCTTGTTCTTTTCAATTCTGAGGCCGTATTATGCGCTAAGGAAAATGAAATTACAAATTGGCAGAATAATGATGTGTATGAGGAAGTAGATGATGTTGGGCAAGGTGCCATAACTGTACGATGGGTTGTGACGGAAAAACTGAAAAATGGAAAGCCTATTGTTAAGGCCCGCTTAGTCGCCAGAGGATTTGAGGAAGACACAGTGGATCTCTGAAAAGACTCGCCTACTTGTTCAAAAGAGGCAGTGCTTTTGGCACTTTCTTTGGCCTCCACCAACCAGTGGGATTGCCACACTATGGACGTGAAAGCTGCCTACTTGCAAGGTAACGACATTGAGAGAGTTGTTCATTTACGTCCTCCACCTGAATATGCATATGGTAAGTTATGGAGACTAACAAAAACTTTTCACGCCCTTTGTGATGCAGCTAGGTATTGATATCTGCGCGTAAAAGATCAATTGTTGAGTCTCGGAGCTAAAGTGTCATCACTGGATTCATCGCTGTTCTCTTGGAGCAATGGTGGCAAAGTCGAAGGCATTGTATGCATCTACATCGACGACTTCCTTTGGGCTGGTACACATGAGTTCGAACAGCAAGTGATAAACCGTTTGAGTCAAATATTCCTCATCGGCAGTTCAGAATCAAAAGCCTTCAAATACGTTGGTCTCAATTTCATCTCCAACATCGATGGCAGCATAACGCTCGACCAATTCCAGTATGCTTCATCCTTGAAACCAGTCACGCTGAGTAAACATCGTGCAGCAGTAAAATCAGGGGAGCTGTCTGAGTCTGAGAAAATGGAGTACCGAGCATTAATTGGGCAACTCAATTGGATTGCCACACACACACTGCCAGATATTGCCTTTGATGTGTGTGAGTTGAGTGTAAATAGCAACCGAGCTACCGTAGCGGATTTGCTTAGACTCATTAAGGTGATCTCAAGGGTGAAGACTGACAACATGAGGCTATATATTCCAAGAATGGGGCCGATCGAGGACTGTCATATAGAGTGCTTTTCGGATGCCTCGTTTGCCAACCTTGTAGGCAATGGATCTCAGGGAAGTTTTATGATCTTCCTACGAGATGCTAGTGAGGCAAGATGTCCTATATTCTGGCAGACAAGAAAGATCAGGAGGGTCGTCAAATCTACCTTATCTGCTGAGGCGTTGGCGCTGCTTGAATGTGCTGAGACTGCTGTATATCTCGCCAACATATTGCGTGAGGTTTCTGGATGTGGAAAGATCAAAATAAAGTGTTTCGTCGACAACAAGAGTCTGGTGGATGCCCTTTACTCCTGTAGGGGTGTAGAAGACAGGAGATTGCGCATTGATTTTGCTGTATTACAAGACATGTTGGAGCGAGGGGAGATTGATGAAGTATCTTGGGTGGATACATCACAACAACTGGCTGATTGTCTCACCAAGAAAGGTGCCTCGATAGAGCTGCTGCGTGCAGCAGTCAGCCGAGACTAGAAAGTTTATAATACTTCAAGAGACATCACATATCGGTATGTGGCCACAGACTGGGTCTTGATAGTAATTAAACAAAAGTGTATGTATTGGATACATAGTGTGTATCGGGTGTTGATGGTATTCACACAAAAGTCTATGTATTGGATACATAGTGTGTATCAGATGCAAATAGATCATCCCGCTTCGTCCTTGGAATCTTTTGTCAAATTAAGAAGAGAGGACGAGAGTGTTAGTGCATATTGTTGTTAGTGTGTGTGTGCGCGCACACACCTGCTAAGTCACGAGTGATGACGTCATCGGAAGGTTCCTGTGGTATGCAACCGGGGACCTTGTTCAGTTCACATTGTGAGGCCGGTGAGTGTGGTTTGCCTAGTCTGACATGACCATTAAATAAACACTTCAGATGATATGGGTTATTGTTTTACTCACAGGAAATGCATAGAACTGTGGATGAATAGTTGCGGGCAGGTACATCCAAGTCGAAGAACAACTCCAATCTAGATAAATCCATCGATAAAGCCCCCCCAAAAATAGAAAAAAGACCAGAAAAATTTGAAAAAGGCTCAGTAAAATTTAAAAATTTTTGCCTTGACAAATTCAGAGTATTGGGATATTCAGATTATTGGTGGTAAGATTGGAGGACTTTTACTGTATGTCCATTTTGGCATCCTCAAGCATGTGGGCAAGCTCTCTTTCACCTCATCTTTTGCACCCCTCATTCCATGTTGAAATCTGTACCATGTGCTTTGTCTGGTCCTTGGTCATCACCTGTTGGTTGGTCCTGGTCCAAAGCATTTTGTCTGTCATTTTAGTTACAGTGGAATCTCCTGCAGCTTTATGGGAATGAGCACATGCTGTGATTTGAGAATTCTGCTAGTTAGAAGTAACTTATTTTCTGGGGAAAATTACTAATGAGTCTGTCATCTTGGAAAAGTTGCACCCCTTATCCTCAGACCTACTTCAAACTGGTCACCAGCAAACACTAACAACCTGGAAAAAAAATTAGTAAAGTACAGTATATTTAATGAGAATGAACAATATTGTAAGATTCTTACCTGACTCTGATTGATGACTTTGCTTGAATGGATGAGGGAGGGGGGAGGAGTTCCAAGGCTTGAGACGAAGTACGACCTCTTAGCATGAGGCGAGTGTGCTGCTGCCTCATGCTGCCATGTCTGTACTGCTTCTGCCTCAGCAAGCTCCCTCAGGAACCCTTCAAAGTCCAATGTGGAGACCACAGAAGCAGTGTTGTTGTTGCCCTCAGCTGCTTCCGTGTCGTCGAAAGAGTCATCAATTCCATGAGATTGATTCTTTACCAAACTGACGCAGCCTTTCCATATTTTCTATTGAAATCAGTCTTTCTAAGAGTACTTGTTATTATGCCCGGATTATCACAGTTACTGGGCAATTTTACAAACTTACCACTGAAAGCTTTAAATGAGGATTTAGAATGCATGTTACACAGATGTGTCCAGTCGAAGTGGTGGCCGGTGAACAACGCGGCCAATTGGAGAGATCGTAAGTAAACGCTGCTGCGGCGACCTTTCTGCATTATAAATACCCAAAATAGGTATATATATATATTTTTTTCCACTCACTCCTCACAGTCACAATTCAGCAGTTAACTATGTGTTGCACATGTACCAAAATTACTGTACTTGAGATTGTGAGTTTGTTATGATACAGTAGTCCCTCATTTATCCGGATGTGTTCATTATCCAGATGCTGGACCTTGGCTCTATTCAACCATTATCTGAATTTACTTGCTATTATCCGGACGTAAAAGTCCCCGAGGACTTCAGCCCTCCAGCTGACATGCTCAAACATTTGGTATCGTGGCCGCTGGGCTTGAGCCGTGAGCAGAAAGTAGTCCATAACCCACAACCAGAGCTAAAATGTCTGTCCGCCCTTGTACCGAATGGTCAGTGCCACACGCTCATCCAATCCCTCACAGCAAACCTCCAGCACCAGAGTAACACAACTGTAACCTGCAAGCGGTGTCAAAACATCCTTACGCATCCCCACCGAATTTCGAATATCGCGCAGCCACTGGGCTGTCATTCCCAACTGCCACCACCATCGAACACAGACGACAAGCTACGAGTACATGTTCTGTGACAGTGGCCATATGCCTCTCTACTGAACGTCTAAAGTCCCGTCATAGTGAGTCATGTTTCCGCATGGCCACTCGACATCTAACAGACTGCAGCACGAGTAAATGTACAGTAAAAGCACCCATCTGCCTGTTGACAGAAGGGGGAGAATCCTGACCACAGCCTCGCTTCTCCCCCCTTCTCGCTCCTCCTCCATACCCCCCCAGCTCCCCCCTCACTCCCACTGTCCCTACCCTCCTCCGTGGTGATAACACTGACTTGTGAGTTTTCACATTTTTTTGCGATTTATTTGACTACTATTGGTCATATCAAAATTCCATAAAATCCATGAGAGAGCTCATGAAATTCAGCATCTAGACATATGCTTAACTCTTGAAAAAATTTTCCACTAGGATGGTGGGAAGATATATGAAGGTAAGTGTAGGAACTAGGCAAACCACACTCACCGGCCGCCTTCACGACGTGAACTCCCAAGGCTCCCGGTTGCATACCACAGGAACCTTCCGATGACGTCATCACTCGTGACTTAGCAGGTGTGTGCGTGCGCACGCACACTAACACTCTCGTCCTCTCTTCTTAATTTGACAGAAGATTCCAAGGATGAAGCCGGATGGTCTATTTGCGTCTGATACACACTATGTATCCAATACGTAAACTTTTGTGTGAGTACCATCAACACCCGATACACACTGTGTATCCAATACATACACTTTTGTTTAATTACTATCAAGACCCAGTCTGTGGCCACATACAGATATGTGATGTCTCTTAAAGTATTATAAACTTTCTAGTCTCGGCTGACTGCTGCACGCAGCCGCTCAGTTGAGGCACCTTTCTTGGTGAGACAATCAGCCAGTTGTTGTGATGTATCCACCCAGGATACCTCATCAATCTCCCCGCGCTCCAACATGTCCCGCAACACAGCAATATCAATGCGCAATCTCCTGTCTTCTACGCTCCTACAGGAGTAAAGGGCGTCCACCAGACTCTTGTTGTCGACGAAATACTCTATTTTGATCTTTCCACATCCAGAAACCTCATGCAATATGTTGGAGAGATATACAGCAGTCTCAGCACATTCAAGCAGCGCCAACGCCTCAGCAGATAAGGTAGATTTGACGACCCTCCTGATCTTCCTTGTCTGCCAGAATATAGGACATCTTGCCTCACTAGCATCTCGCAGGAAGATCACAAAACTTCCCTGAGATCCATTGTCTACAAGGTTGGCAAACGAGGCATCCGAAAAGCACTCTATATGACAGTCCTCGATCGGCCCCATTCTTGGAATGTATAGCCTCATGTTGTCAGTCTTCACCCTTGAGATCACCTTATTGAGTCTAAGCAAATCCGCTACGGTAGCTCGGTTGCTATTCACGCTCAACTCACACACATCAAAGGCAATATCTGGCCGAGTGTATGTGGCAGTCCAATTGAGTTGCCCAATTAATGCTCGGTACTCCATTTTCTCAGACTCAGACAGCTCCCCTGATTTTACTGCTGCACGATGTTTACTCAGCGTGACTGGTTTCAAGGATGAAGCATACTGGAATTGGTCGAGCGTTATGCTGCCATCGATGTTGGAGATGACATTGAGACCAACGTATTTGAAGGCTTTTGATTCTGAACTGCCGATGAGGAATATTTGACTCAACCGATTTATCACTTGCTGTTCAAACTCCTGTGTACCAGCCCAAAGGAAGTCGTCGACGTAGATGCATACAATGCCTTCGACTTTGCCACCATTGCTCCAAGAGAACAGCGCTGAATCCAGTGATGATACTTTAGCTCCGAGACTCAACAACTGATCTTTTACGCGCAGATACCAATGCCTAGCATCATCACAAAGGCCGTAAACAGTTTTCTTTAGTCTCCATAACTTACCATTTGCATATTCAGGTGGAGGACGTAAATGAACAACTCTCTCAGTGTTGTTACCTTGCAGGTAGGCAGATTTCACGTCCATAATGTGGCAATCCCACTGTTTGGTGGAGGCCAAAGAAAGTGCCAAACGCACTGCTTCCTTTGAACAAGTAGGCAAGTCTTTTCGGAGATCCACTGTGTCTTCCTCAAATCCTCTGGCAACTAAGCGGGCCTTAACAATAGGCTTTCCATTTTTCAGTTTTTCTGTCACAACCCATTGAACCATTATGGCACCTTGCCCAACATCATCATCTTCCTCATACACATCATTATTCTGCCAATTTGTAATTTCATTTTCCTTAGCGCATAATACGGCCTCAGAGTTGAAAAGAACAAGCATTTCTGTGTCATCATCAACCACTTCCCATTCGCTAAGATCCTTCTCCAAATCTATCCAATCAATGCTGCCATCAGAGTCCCTCTTGAAATTATAGCAGTGTTTGTACTTTCCAGTGGCTTTACCTGCCCGACTTATAATCCTTCCAGACACCAACTCTCCACTTTCTGAATGTATTCCCTTTATACGTTGACCAACAGAAACTTTGGGAAGCTGATTAATCGGAACAGAAACTGTGGGAGGCTCATCAATTGGGACCACACCATCTTCCGACTCATCATCTGGTGGATAGTCACTCAACACTTGCATAGGATTGTCATTAGGCTTCTCCTGGACAACATTGTTCTTCTCATCACTGCTGACACCACTTTCAACTGTAGTATCTTGCTCTGGCGCTCGCGCTACACGACATACGTGCACTCGCACGTGTACACCGCTGTGTCTCACCAGAATTTGTTTCCCATCTCTGCCTATTACAATTCCGGGACCATGCCACTCATGACTGTCATTTCTTTTGTAGATGACTTCATCTCCATTCCGGATGTCATTTAGGTCACTCGAACGTACGTTGTGCCGCAGAGCCCTAGCCAAGCATTCATCTGATTCGGTCTTTATAAATTCTTGTCTAGCTAAATGAAGAGCGTTCAAGTTGTCTCTCACAATTTTCGATGGTGATGAAGGTTCCAAGGCTGGAGGATCATTTGTGTACACATTGGGCAGACTAGGGTTTTGACCAAAAACAAGTTGGTTAGGAGAAAAGCCTGAGTAGTTGGTGAGAGCATTTCTTGCCAATACTGCCCATGCCAAGGCCACATCCAATTCACACTGGCTATCAGCCATTATCTTCCTAACAACGTCACCAGTGACTGCATTTTGATGCTCACAGACTCCGTTGCTCCAAGGACTCTCTGCAGATGTTGTCATGATCTTGATATTGAAGGCCTATCCCAATGCTCGCATTTCCGCATTATTGAACTCACAGCCATTGTCTGTAAGAATTTTTCTAGGTGTGCCAAACACAACAATCCGGCTCCGAAATATTCCTTTGATAATGATGGGCGTACACTTATCTGCGATTACTATCGCATTACAATACCTGTTCGCCAAATCAACAAGGACTAAGAAATAATGCCTTCCCCAAGCTTTTAAATTCTTGGCTATGGATTCGTCAAACTTAGACGCCATGGGCAAACTGACTACGGGTCGGGGCTTGGCTTTCTTAAATCTGCAACAGACTGTACAAGCATCAGATACAGCCTTGACAGCCTGTTCCAGTTTTGAACTTTTAATTCCCACATCTGTGATCAGTTTAATTAGTTTTGCCGATGTTGGGTGTCCAAATTGCCTGTGAAGCTTCAAAGCGGTTTTTTTCTACATCACCCCCACAAGTTGCCAACATGATTGTTTCACAAAATTCACGATCTGGTTATAAGGAAATTGGAAGTAATGGCCTGAAGATGAGGACTTTAAATCAATGATAGTTCCACAAATTTTGACCTGGTCAGTTCCAAGGTTAATCAACATTTTTGCTTTTTTCATGGAACGTCTACTCAACAGCAAGGGAATATTGCAGTCCACAACATCAGTCATGATGGTAGCACAGATGTTTCCAATGTAGCAGGGCAGAGTAACACGTTTGAGGGAAGAAACTGTGACACCATCAGCAAAAGTAAACGTTGAGGATGACGCTTCTTCTTTTACAGCATCACGTTCATAATCAGTGAGCTCACTTAGATAGCAATTGATCCATTCAACTCCACATACAGTTGTAGAACACCCTGTGTCTAGAAGAGCACATCCCTTAGATTCTTCTACTAGAGTCTGTGACTTACCTCTACTAGCGGCATCATCTGCATAGCCCATAAATAACGACAGATGCACCGTTTCAGAATTCTCTTCTCGACTGCCGTCGTTTTCGTATGCATCCGGACAGTCACGTGCTCAGTGAAATCTAGAATGATATACGAAACACCTCGATACCATTCCGTCAGGCCCAAGTGGGTTCTGCCCCCTGCCGTTCGATGAGCGTTGGGGAATTCTAGCAGATACGGTTGAACATCGGCCACTACCCCGACGTCGATCACGTATTGCACCACCCCGCAACATTCTCCGTCCTCGTCGAGTACCTCTAGCATAAAGCGTTTCGTCACCCTCAACTTCGTCACTCCAAAATACTGGTTCATCTTTCACCTCCCGAGCGGACACCGATGCCTCGTTCTGCCTGCCAATTTCACCAGCAAAAATACGATTCAGGGCAGATTTCATATTTTCGTATGTCACCTCAGTTATCGCGGACATCACTAGTTGTTGCTCACTGTCTGAAAGTTTGCATGCAGCTAAGAGCATAAAAGCCATCACAGAATTTGGCAGTTCCATGTCCTGCTTGGTAAATTTGAAGTAAACATGCTCAAATTCTGTTACGAACTCCTGAATGTTCATATCACTGGCTCTTCTGAAGTTGTATAGCTCATAAAACGCTGCAAACTGTCGACGTCCTTTGTCCACGAGAAATAAACCGTCTAATTTTTTCAGTAGGGTCTGAACACCATCCTTCTGCTTCAGAACATCTGTTTCAATCTGCGAAGACGCCACCCTCGCTCTTCCAGACAATGACAGGTGAATAGCTACGGCTTGTTTTTCTGTTGCTAGGTCCGTTAGTTCACACCAAATGCCAATGTCTTTTTTCTAGCTCTCATATGTAGAATTATTTTCAAGTTTTGGAGGCCACTTGGTCGAACACGATGTCATTCTCGCAACTACGCTCTGCTACGAGTGTAGGAACTAGGCAAAGCACACTCAACGGCTGCCTTCACGACGTGAACTCCCAAGGCTCCCGGTTGCACACCACAGGAACCTTCCGATGATGTTATCACTCGTAACTTAGCAGGTGTGTGCATGCGCACACACACTAACAGTAAGTTTTACTCCTGAACACTTTATTCTTGCTGCATTTCTGTACTTTTACTTATCAGTTTTAAGTGTTTTTATTAGTTTATCTTATAGTATAAACATCAGCAAAGCTAACGGTATACCATTTATACCAGTATAACCAATTTCCGGTGGCACATTTGTCCGTGGAATTTTTTTTTGAGCCCCAGGAGCCATCACTCGTCACAGACAACAGATTTTCAAATTGTTGTCAGGTTTTTTTGGATTTTTGTTGGTTATGCACTGTTTTCTTGATGTTTAGCATTAATGTGGATAATTCCATGTGTGTTTTTATGTCTCAATATGGCAGAATGACTGGAAAACAGTGCCAAAATTAGGAGGGATTCTGTACATACAATAGTGTATAGGTTGAGTGTTTTTTGGTTTTCATTTTTTTTTTTCATGGTTTTCTTGGCATTACTTTGGATATTCCTATGTGTGTTTTGATGTCTAAATATGGCAGATTGACCTGAAAACAGTGCCAAAATTAGGAGGGGTGTACATCTGTCTGTCTTATCTCTATCCCGATGCCCTAATCCTGCAAAGGGTGACCATTGATAAAATGCCTCTAAGTCACTGTGTCACCCACCATTTGACTGCCCTCCCCCCAGCTTACTCCCCCACCCCTTATATACCTCTCAGCTCCATCCCTCCACCTCATCCTCGGTCTTCTCCTCCCTCCACTTCACCTACATACACCCTCTTAGTCAGTTTTTCATTCTCCATTCTCTCCACATGTCCAAACCACCTAGTGTATTTCTCCTAATGTTCTCAATCAAATCCACGTCCACCCCACATCGTTCTTTCACTTCATTCATCAACCTGTCACTCCATGTCACTCCACATGTTCCTTTCAGGTAACTCATTTCCACTGCTCTCACTCTTGACTTGTTCCCCTCTAGCAAGGTCCATGCCTCGTTTCCATATGTCAGGGTAGGGATCACAGTACTTTTGTGCAGTGACTTCTTAACTTCCATACCCATCTCCCTATTTCTCATCACCGCTTTCAGTGAACCAACAGCCTTCCTTCGCTGCTGTGCCCTTTCAAGCACTTCATCCCCAAAACTTCGATCCTTACTCATCAGACTACCCAAGTAATTGAATGCACTCACACTCTTCATATCCTCACCATCCAACCTCACTGTGCATTCTGTGACTTCATTCCTTTCAAACACCATAACTTTACTCCTGTTTACATTGACTTTCAGATTCCTCTTCTTACATACTCCCAAATTCATTCACCAAACCTTGCAACTCCCATTCATCTTCACTCAACAGTACTATATCAGCAGCAAACATCAGCACCAGAATCTTCCACACCTCACCCTCATTTGTTAAAGCCACCCCCACATCCACTTGCCCTCTCTTGCTTTGTTTGCTTGTTTAGTTAGTTCTTTTTACGGGGTGGGGCACAAACCCTCCTCCAACCCTTTTAGGTGCCTCATACGACAGGTAGTGATACTGGGGGAGTATTCTTGAAACCCCATACCCCCAGGGGGGCTAATATATACATGGATGGGTGTAGATACAGTAGTGTAAAGTTCAGGTGTTTTTTGGTTTTCAGTGTTTTTTTTTGTGGTTTTCTAGGTGTTTATCATGATTTTGGATTTTCCTATGTGTGTTTTGATGTCTGAATATGGCAAATTAACCTGAAAACAGTGTCAAAATTAGGAAGGGTACTGTATGGACAGTGGTGTATAGGTAGGGTGTTTTTTGGTTTTCATTTTTTTTTCATGGTTTTCTTGGTGTTGAAAATTGTTTTGGATAATCCTGTGTATGTTTTGATGTCAAAATATGGCAGAATGACCAGAAATCGCTGCCAAAATTAGGAGAGATACTGTACATACGGTAGTGTTTAGGTAGCGTGTTTGTTGGTTTTCAATGTTTTTTCTGCATGGTTTTGTTGGTGTTTAGCATTACTTTGGATATTCCTTTGTGTGTTTTGATGTATGAATATGCCTGAATGACTGGGAAACACTGCCATATTAAGCATAGGTTCTGTACAAATAGGTTAGGTATAGGTTGGAGGTTGGTTATAGGTAGGGTCTGGGTATGTTAGGGAAATAGTGTTCATTATCCGGATGTTGCCACTACCCAGACATGCTTGTGGCTCTATTATGTCCGGATAAATGAGGGATTACTGTATAGGTGGAATCACTTCACCTTCACCTATTTTTTAAAGAATTACCTCGTTGAGTCCCTAATGGTGGGCAACTTAGACTTTCTTTTCACCGCTGTCAGTCCCCTTTATTACATCTAACTTTTGGGTTAAGTCAGCTTTGGCCTCTTCTTCTTTCCCTTGCTCAAAAAAGTTGTAGGCTTAGGAGTGTTACAATCAGCCATGGTAACACTCGGCAGGCAGAATAAGTACCGGGGGGGGGGAGGGAGGTAGGAAATCCTTTCGTAAATCACACCAGAACCACACTTTGACAGCGGAGATGAGACAGTGCAACAAGTAGGGAGCCGAGGTGTCATGCGAGTGCGTCTTTCATGCTTGGCGTGGGAAGGAAGCGTTGTGATTAGCTTATATAGTAATTGCTATGCGTGAATATGATTGGTTTAGTAATTTCCGTGCTTGACTATGATTGGTTTACGTCTGGCTAGACATGCAGGCTTGAGGTACTGGTGGTGCGTATGACACAAGGCATTGAAAAACATCACTTTTGAGACTGCATTCATGAATTTCTTTTAATTTCCGTGAGTTACTGACATTGCAAACTGTTGCATGATGTTGCTGTGTATTATGAATCCACCATTTAGAATAACGAGATTTAGAAGATTCCACGTAAGTTTTCGAGGGAGGGACACTAATTCTCTGCCAACCTACTTCTCTCAAAGCAATAAAATCAGCTTTACTTTAATTATGCCTTTTTTCCTTTTGCTCTTTATTTCATCTTCTTCCCAGTTTATAACCTCAAGCTCAATTAGTATGTGGTCATTTTTGACCAGGGGACAGCAGTACTTTATATTTTGGATATCATTTGGATCTTTTGTGAAAATAAAATTTAACCTCGGTGGTTCATCGTCGCCTGTTATTCTTGTAATTCTTTAATATTTTGGGTCAGTAAGTTATCTGTTACAAGTTTGTGTAATTCCTAACCCCATGTATTGGTATCATTACCTGTATCACTTTCCTCGGAGTTAACATCTTTACTATTAAAATCTCCCATTACAGTAATCTCTTAATTATCTAGTATAATTCAGCCACCCCCCTCCGTATATTGTGTCAGTACACCCATTTGTCTATCCATTCGTTTTTGAGCCGGATAATATGTTGCTACCCTAAGCAGTCTGTATCGGTCCTCTGTCCTACAAAATTACCCATGAGTAAAAGATTAAAATCGAACATATAATACAGTACGTTAATGATACAGTACATGTAGTACATTAATACAGTACTGTACATAATATAATCATACTCACCTAGTGTTAGCACTGCCACAGAAGCCACAAACTCAGCCATCATGCAGAACTAGGGTACAGTAGTTAGAGCACTAGGGCATGGTGCACTGAGAGGCCACAAAGGAAGTCACAGCAATACAGCAGTGAGCAAGGCACGGGGGTTGACAGGCTAAGTCAGCACACATTTTTTTTTTTTTAATGCGAGGAAGAAGGAACCAAAGGCTGAGCCTGCAAAACAGTTCCCTCCAAGAAAAAAAAAAACTACAAAAGAGAGCCACTTGGGTCACGAATGCATAACACACAGATGCATCCTCACTATCTGCTTCCATGGGAGAGAATGAGAGAGCGATAGAAAGCTTGGCGTGTCGGGTGGGCCACTACTACAATGCATTGTGATTGGCTGGTGTGTTGCGGGGTCTGCCCATCCGCCAATTACGTCCCATGTCTTAGCCGGGTGATAAACATCATCATCGAAAAATACATAGTACCACCAATTGTTTCCCGTTTCTGAGCCGGATATTACCCTAATTTCGCCTGATACTGTTTAACCCATCACGTCTGGCACATATTCCCGCAAACCCTTCCCACAGCTGGGCATTCCTGAGAAAATCATCTAGTTTTATCCTTCATGCCTCAGTTAATACTTAATCAAAAATAAAAAACAAAGTGTCTATTAACTCAACAACCCTTCGATTTCAAGCTGAGTGCATCAGATGGTCCGTGAAATGTGTGTAGGGAGAGTGAGTGAGTGGGGAAAGGGGGCAATTTTTGTTGTTTTTTTGCCTGTGTCCGTATGTGTGGCAGAGGTTCGATGGCACAACTAAGGCTTAGACTAGCCCTCCACAATAATCACACAATAATATTTCCAGAAGACCACAATCCACCACAAACACTATTTACATGAAATTTTTTCCATAATTGGGTGTACTTGCTGCTGGGAGGCTGGTAACCATAGCAATGACCTTGAGACAGGCTGTCTGCTTGCCTCACCACCACACTGCCTTGCAGACAGACAGACTGTCTCACACACACACACACACAACACCGCAGGGAAATAATCGCTGAATCAGCGGCGAAAGGAAACAAGCCTATTGTGATTATGTAAATGAGTGCGTGAGTGGTGGCCCCGTCAGTCATTAGTTAAAAAAAAAAAGCGGGTTTCGGGATAAAGAGAGCAAAATACAGTAGAATAGAAAAGTTTCCATATGGTTGTATCATGGCGGAAAGCGACGGTGGTTTGTTTATGTCTGGCGAAAGGGAATTTGTGGGCTTCTCCGATTAGGTGCGAAGAATGGAAGTACAAAATTGAATCAAACAAGAGTAGCAGGAGTAGAAAAACGGCGGAGAAGAATGTCCAGGAATTGAAGAAGGTATGGGTAGTAATTAGAGAGCTGCAGGAGAGGACCTTACAACAGGAGAAAGAGATCAAAGGTTTACAGAACAAGCTGGAAAAAGTTTACACACGCAGTGCGGAACAAGAAAGAGAAGTTACGGAATTAAAAGTGAGTAATGAATCTGCCACAAATGAAATAGAACAGCTCAAGAGGGAAAACAAGACGTTGGAAGAAGAAAGAGACAGATTGAAGAGTAAATTAGATGAGTATGATTCAAAATCAAGGATGCAAGATGAACATATTAAGGAAATCAAGGAGCAACAAAAGGGGTGGAAGAAAATTCAGGAGGAAGGAAATGTAAATTTGAAAGAGATTATTGAACAACAAAGCAAGGAAAAGGTGGAGAAGGAAGTGGTTAGGGTACTGAAAAGTAGAGAATCTTTAGTCAGGGATGTAACAGATAAGAAAAAATGTGTAATTATTTTAGGGGTAAAAGAAAAGCGTATCACGATAAGATCTGAAAGAAGAATTGAGTAAAGTTAAAGAAATATTATCAGTAGTCATGGAGGGTAACAATGAAGCCCAAGAAGAGACTGAAGAAGTGTTTAGGTTAGGTAAGTATGAGGAAGGAGGGGCAAGGCCATTGAAGGTGAAGTTTAAGTCCTAGGCAATAGTAAATGAAATCATGAATAGGACATGGAAATTAGCAGACAAAGAGGGGTTCGAAAATGTCTGGTTAAGGAGAGATGCAAATGAGGAAGAAAGAGCTAATATAAAGGAGGTAGTAAAGGAAGCTAAGGCAAAAAACAAACAGAGAACGGACAAGAAGACAGTGTTTTATTGGAGAGTTATGGACCAGAAATTGAGGAAGTGGTACCGACGGAGAGGAGGAGAAAAAACGGTATAAGTAATAACGAAAAATGTTTGAAAGTGGCATACACTAATGTTGATGGATTAGTATCGGCAATGTTAGAAATCAACGATTTCTTGAGGGTACAAGAACCTGATGTTATGTGCTTTGTAGAGACCAAGTTAAGGGAGAATATTGATATCCATATGGGAGATGGCAAATACAAATTGTGGAGAAGAGACAGAAAAGATAAAATGGGAGGAGGAGTGATGATAGCAGTGAAGAACAACTTAAATGTAGATTCTGTGGAAATGAGAGAGGGTAAGGCTGAAGAGATAAACATGAAATTAGAAACTGGAGAGAACTGTAAGAGAGATATAGCAGTAGTATATGTTCCACCTAAGACAAGAGCATGGATTGATGATGAATACCAGATGTTGTCAGACATGGTTAGTTATCTACAGAAAGTGAGTGAGAAAAGCAGCAATATAATTCTAATGGGTGATTTTAATTGTAAAGAGGTGAACTGAGAGGAATGGGACTCAGGAGGTGTTAAGCATTGTGATGAATAATGTAATGACACAGTGGGTCAAAGAAGAGACACGATTCCGAGGTGATGACACACAAGCAAGATTAGATTTACTGCTAACCAAAGAACCTGACTTAATTGAATCCTTGAAATATCTGTGTCCTATAGGAAAAAGTGATCACGTGTTCACTGAGTTCCAGATGATAATAGGGAACGTGGTGCCAAGAGATGAGCTTCATAGGCAGGGAAGATACAACTTTGGGAAAGCAAACTTTACGGAATTGAGAAAATTTTTTGAAAATGCAGATTGGAGAAAATTCAGAGAATCAAGAGAGATTCAGAGGAAGTGGAATATCTTTCTAGACCTCTATAATTCAGGAGTGGATAAATATGTTCCAAGAGTAAGTGGGAAAGAATACAGGAAAAAGGAGTGGTTTAATAGAAGGTGTATGATAGCAAAAAAGAGAGGGACATGGCGTGGAACAAATGGAGAAAGAGAGGTAATAACAGAAGAAAGGAAGAATATAAAAGAAGTAGAAATGAATATACAAGAGTTCGTAGAGAGGAAGAAAGGAACTTTGAAAAAGGTATAATCGACAAATGTAAGGATGAACCCAAATTGTTTTATAGATTTGTTAATGGCAAATTGAAACAAAAGGAAGGAATCACCAAACTGAAAGTAGAAGGAGAGGTCTATAATGATGCGGCAATGCAAGCTGAAATAATGAACAAACGTTTCCAATCAGTTTTTACTAATGAAGGGGAGTTTGTGGAAGGGGAGGGAGTGACTAGGAATGTGGTGATAAAAGATATAAAAGTGGAAGTGCAGGAAGTGTACAAATTACTGGAAACTCAAGATGTAAGGAAAGCCCCAGGACCAGATGGAATTTCAAATTGGGTACTGAAGGAATGCAGAGACCAACTGGCAGATAAGATTCACAGTTTAATTGTGTGTTCGCTGGAAGAAGGGAAAGTGCCTCGGGAATGGAAGAGAGCAAATGTGGTACCAATTTACAAGGGAGGAAACAAGGAAGAACCCTTGAACTATAGACCAGTGTCCCTGACCAGCATGGTCGCAAAATTGTGTGAGAAGGTTCTGAAAGATAGGTGGATAAAATATCTGGAAGAGATGAATATTTTGACTGAAAGTCAATTTGGATTTAGAAGTGAAAGGTCATGTGTTTTCCAACTTGTTGAGCTTTTACTCAAGAGCGATTGATGTGCTGCAGGAGAGAGACGGTTGGGTGGATTGTGTATATTTAGATTTGGAGAAGGCCTTTGACAAGGTACCCCATAAGAGACTAATGTGGAAATTAGAGCATATAGGAGGACTGAAGGGTAACCTCCTGGAATGGATGAAAGACTTTTTGAGAGACAGACAAATGAGGACAGTAATAAAGGACAGGACGTCTGGATGGAGAGAAGTAACAAGTGGTGTCCCACAGGGCTCGGTGCTGGCGCCAGTAATGTTCCTGATTTACATAAATGATGTGGTAGATGGAGTGAACAGTTATGCAAGTCTGTTTGCTGATGATGCAATGATCTTGAGGAAGGTAGAGGTTGAAGGGGACTGCAAAATGCTGCAGGAGGATCTGGATAGGATACATGACTGGAGCCGGATATGGGAAATGAAATTCAACGCAAAAAAATGTAAAATATTGGAAATGGGTAAAAGCACCAAGAGACCATCACTGAATTATATGATGGGTAATGAACCAATCACAAAAGCGAGAGAAGAGAAAGATTTAGGAGTGCTGGTCCAGGATAGTTTGTCACCTGAAAAACACATCAACAAGATAGTTAGAGAGATATATATACTCTTGACCAAAGTAAGAGTGGCATTTCATTACATGAATGAAGAGATGATGAAAAAATTGATAGTGGCCATGATCCGCCCCAGGTTAGAATATGCAGCAGTAGTGTGGTCCCCACACAAAAAGAAAGATATAAACAAGATTGAGAGAATACAAAGAACAGCAACCAAGATGGTCCTCAGTTTGACAGATCTGTTATATAGTGAGAGGCTAGAAAGGCTGGATTTGCCATCCTTAGAGGAAAGGAGAGAGAGGGGTGACATGATTTCAGTGTTCAGGACCATGATGGGAGTAGATAAAACTGATAGAGAAGATCTGTTTTTATGGGATAAGAGAGCAACAAGAGGACATGGACTGAAACTGAAGAAGCCGCACTGCTTGAAGGACATCAAGAAATATAGTTTTTCGTATAGAGGCATAGACCTGTGGAATAGACTGGACAAAGAGATCGTCCAGTCTAAAAACTTAAACGAGTTTAAAGCAAAATTTGACTTATTGAGAAACAGAGACGGGACCCCACGAGCGTAGCTCATTTCCTGTGTATCACAATTAGGTAAATACACACACACACACATACATAAATATACACACACACACATAAATACTCACACACACACACACATAAATACACACACACACATAAATACACACACATAAATACACACACACACACACACACACACGAAGATGTATGTTTAGCTTGTATCGTCGCTCAATTCTGGCACTGCTGTGCGACTAGAAGTCTGGGTATTACAACTACTGCAGATACTGCTATTATTATTACTACTATTACTAATACTGCAATTACCACTACTACAACAACTACTACTACTACTACAGCTACCAATACTACAACAACCACTACTACAGGTACTACTACTGTTACCACTACTACTACAAATACTACTACTACAACTACAACTACTACTGCTACATAATGCCGAAAAAAAAATTGTGAACTAAATAGTTATTCACATACTGTCCATAATTGAAAATACTGTATTATCCACTATAACAGAATTTTTTCCTGTGATTTACACTTTTTCATAGTAAATATACACATACGAAAACTTCCAATAAAAAATAAGGCTCCGATTTCATCGTGAAACGAACTTTCTGCTTCCATTATTCACATAAATAGACAGAGCGGTGGTGCGAGGCTCGACGCACCGCATTTCCTCCTCCCTCCCTCCTCCACCTGCTTTTCTCCACTCGCTACCTCCTCTACCATCTCCTCGTCCGTGTCAGTATCCCCCTCTCCAGGATCGTCAATACCCTCTGAACCATTCCCATCATCGGAAACAGCAGATGAACGTACATGGAGAAACGATGGGTGCACAGTGGAGGACTTACATCCTCCACCTTCCTCACATGACGCATAAATATCAACACTAATTATGGCTGTCGCTTTCCTGAGAGGAAGAGTCACTTTCTCCACTCACAATTGGCAATAATGTTACCTCGAGTTCTCTCTCTATCACACTATCACTAAGGCCATTTCTCTTCTGGCCTTTGGATTTCATTGGTGTTGAAGTCGGTGACTGCAAGCGCTCAGCCAAGGATCCAGACACGGGGAAAACTTTTTGCGTAGATCTATCCATTACAGAGGTACGCAGGTAACTGGAGCACGTCTCAGATGTGTGTAGGTGTTGAAGTCGGTGACTGCAAGCGCTCAGCCAAGGATCGAGACACGGGGAAAACTTTTTGCGTAGATCTATTCATTACAGAGGTACGCAGGTAACTGGAGCATGTCTCAGATGTGTGCAGGAGAATTGCCAGTGGCTGCGAGTGGTGAAAATAAACTGTGGAATATTCAACAATTCCGCAAAACACTAGATCATGTATACGTGTCACCCGGATGTTCCTGGGGCATCACATATACATATCATCCGGATGCGATGGGTTAATAGGGCCAAGCAAAAAATGCCAGATGTTGCGTTGGTCCGGATATTGTGATGACAGATAATTGAGAGATTACTGTAATAGCAATCTGTTTCTTCTGTGTGCCAGTTTTTCCAAGTATATCAACATAACTCAAGTCTTTATTTTATATTGTTTATTATTCTGTATTCTTGTTTGAGGTGGCATTTAAGCTATTCCCATATATATCTTATTTCCATTCTCATTGATGGTTTCTACTCTTACAGTTTCTACATTTTTATTTTCAGTACACTCAACCCTTGGCTATCGCGAGTTCCACTATAACGTTTTATCGCTATCGTGCCTGTATAAAAAATTACCCAAATACCTTTATCGCACACTAAATGCCTGCTATCACACACCAAAAGTAGTAAAAAATTTCAAAATGGCTGGGCTCCAGCGCTCCGCCCAGCCAACAAAAGATTCACTTGGTGATTGGTCGCGTGACATCAGTGCCAGCCGAGCACTGACTGGCCGCCCGACCGAGTCTCCCGCACCGCGGCACTGCCCGCCAAGCCATTCAAGTCTCGTCCTCAGATGCGAACAATGGCAGTGAGAACAATAACCTTTTTTGTGATATTACAATGGCCAAATAACTCGGCCACCCAGTACTGGATTATGACATCTGGCAATTGATAGATAGATCACCCATAGCTGTCTTCATTAATGATGGCGAATTGTCTTGTTATTGTTGTGAAGGCAAATTTAACTTGACAGCGAACTGTCCCAAAACCATCAGTCCTTGCTGACAACTTCTTTATAGCTTTATTTTTTTCTTTTATTGTTGATGACTAATGGCTTTCAAAAATAGGTTCAAACTGCATTTTTTTTTAAATGGACACCGAAACTTATTCCTGGCGAAATATGCGTGATGCTAGATGGCCATCAAAAGGGATATTAAGTTCTGTTTTTTATTAGCCCTTAAACCACGGGGTTGTCGGAGGCGCGCCGTGCCCATCCCACGGGGATATTCCGACTGACTTTTTAAAAATATTTGCCAAAAATCAGTTATTAGTCCTAGAATATTATAATTACATATGCTTATGGCACATACCTTCAGCTTTCTCCTGGGATGTTTTTTTTAGCACTCGTCGACTTGTGGAGACTTCTGAAGTTGGGTAACTAAGTCTCCACTTTACACTTCCTAACTTCCCGTAATATGAATGCCACTGCCAGATATTAACACTAGAAACACTGTTCAATGATTTCCAAGTAGTTTGGAATCCATACTCCAAAAAAGAAACACTGTGAAAGCAATGTAAAATACGAGCGTGTACAAGCCTCCCACTTGCGCTAATTCGCCGCTGGTATTCTGTAATTTCTTACTCATATACACACTCACACTTTATTATTTCTAGTACTTTATTACACTTATATATATCTACAGTCCTTTACCACTTCCCACACGATGTTTAGTAGGGGTAGAGGTCACAGGGCCTTTTATAATGGGCGCAAAAGGGGCAGAAATGGAGGGGCGCGACTGCGACGTGATTTCACCGTGAAGGACGAGAGCGAACTGAATGTACAATACGTATCTCGGTAGCCAGGAGTTGAAAATGTCAGCTGCTAATGTATATGCTAAGAAATAAGTCATAGAAAATCTAGACAATACATAATAAATTCGGTTGTTCCAGGTGAATATAAATATCACTTAAGCTTCTCCCTTCCTTTCTTATATACATTTATATTACGAGAGTAGCTCATACGGCATATTTCACAGGAAAAAAAAGCAGGGGAAATTAGCGAACGAGTGCAGGTTGGATGTTGCCAAGTGATAATTAGCCAATTCCAGGTGTATGGCACTATCAGTTACCTTTTTTTTTATATATATATATTATTTTGTATAAGACTAGGGCATAGGGCTCATTTCAATGGATGAAAACAGTGGAAAAATCTGGGGAAGATTTACTTAGCAAAGAGCAGCTGAACAGACGACACGAGAGGGTAATGGAGGGGAGGTAGGGAGGGGAGTCAAGAATGGGGGAAAATGGCTAAATTGTCAACAGTGGATGGGAGTACTGATGACATTAGCAGCTCTGACTGTTGTTGGACATTGGCAGTGCTGATAGATGATACAAGTCACCATCTGAAAGCCCGGGCGAATTAAAAAAAACACAGAGTCACAAAAGTGACGCCCCGCGGTATGATCCATTGCACCCGACCGTCACGAAAGTGACGACCCGCGGTTTAGGGGTTAACCCTCCCCATAAAACAAATAACTCAGAGTCAAATAGCCACGCCTTATGGGATTATAGCATCTGGCAATAGATAGATAGATCACCCATAGCGGTCTTCATTAATGACGGCGAATTGTCTTGTTATTGTTGTGACGGGGAATTGGCTTGACGGCAAATTGTTTCGAAACCATCAGTCCTTGCTGATGACTTCTTTATAGCTTTTTTTTTTTTCCTTTATTGTTGATGACTAATGGCTTTCCAAAATAGTTTCACACTGCTTTTTTTTTTTTTTTTTTTTTTTTTTTT